>ML828346.1:59888-114583 GCA_009831015.1 Picea engelmannii
ACTAAGGGAGTAATGTAGTAGTCATTCCCAATAGATGGGTGTGAATGGGACTACTAGGAGAGGAGAAACATCATAGCATAGTCAGGAATAATATGGGAGTAGCTTTGTTCTACTAGATGAGACTATAACTATGGATGATGGCATGGTAGTAGTTATGTGCTACTACTTGATTGTTGCATAGTTATAGAGATCATCACCTATGACTATGGATGATGGCATGGTAGTATTTGTGTGCTACTAGTTGATTGTTGCATAGTCATAGGGACTACAGACTATGATTATGGCTGATGGCATGGTAGTAGTTGTGTGCTACTAGTTGATTGATGCATAATCATAGAGATTATTGAACTGCATGGTGGTAGATTTTGTAGCTACCAGTTGATTGCACGATATGACTATGGTTGATGGCATGGTAGTAGTTATGTGTCACTAGTTGATTGTTGCATATTCAGAGTGTGACTATGGTTGATGGCATGGTAGTAGTTGTGTGATACTATTTGATTGTTGCATAGTCATAGAGATCGTAACTATGGTTGATGGCATGGTAGTAGTTGTGTGTTACTAGTTGATTGATGCATAGTTATGGAGATTATTGGACTGCATGGTAGTAGTATTATGACTACTAGTTGATTGCAGATCATGACTATGGCTAATGGGATGGTAGTAACTTTGTGCTACTATTTGATTGATGCATAGTCATGAAGGACTACTAGATAGCATGGTAGTATCTTAGTGCTACTAGTTTATTGCTACGTAGTCGTGGAGACTACTGGATTTCATAGTAGTAGCTACGTGCTACTAGTTGATTGCAGCATAGTCATAGAGACTATGGCAGAGGATGGATCTATTGATGCATGGTGGTAGCATTGGGGCTACTATATGATTGTAGTATAGTCATTGGACTACTAGAAGAAAACATCGTGGAAGAATACCTCCCTAGCTAAGAGGGAGTGTTGATGTTTTGGTAGTTGTGAGAGGTATTCCCTCCTAGACAACTTTTCTTAGAGAAGAAGAAGATTCCAAGAAGTCAAAGGAAGACCATTGAATAGTTGAAGAACACCCTAAAAAAGAATAAAGTGAAATAGAATACCATAGAAGAGAATTCGTCCCATAAGAAATAATAACAAAGTGGAAATATAATTTCCAGGAAGAGAAGTTGGCCCACAGAAATAATAAAGTAAATTTGAAGACCCAGAATAAGAATTTGGCCCCAGAAAAGTGCCCATATTAGTATAAATACAAGTATGGGTCAGTTCATTTGTACAATCAGACTATTCTCCTTCTGTAGTGCGCACTAGGAAGCTGTAGCTGCAACTGCAGCAGTTTCACTATTTCTGGTCCCTGGTTCTATTGGAGAGTGCACCCAACTTGGGGAAGGATATTCTTGGTGGATCTTGATGATTTCTTCTTGTGCTTGTTTATCTATTGCTAATATTTTTCAGTATATGATTATTGAATGTTAAAAGAAGATAAAATTTCTATGGTAAATCTAATGTTAATGAAACTAATGAATATATAACAACTCCTTCATTTTATCAATAGCTAGGGCCAATGACTTGTTTTTATTAGAGACTTCAATTATAGGGGAATTGTTAGTAGGGGCCTTCAACACATTTAGCTTGTTGCTTTGATTATTTTTATGCACAACTTGTATCCAACCACCATCATTACAATTACTAACTTGGTAATCATTTTGATATTGATTTGGATGTGAAGAAAGAACCAAATAGGAGTTATATTGAACCATTAATGGAGATCTATAAATTTTTTGGTTCAAACTTCAACAATTGAAACATGTGTTTGGCATGTCAAAATATAAGACTACTTGTTTCACCATAATATCCTCTACTTGAATAAGGACAAACCTTTTCAAGTATTATATGAAGGCACATTCTTTTTTAATTTCTAGGGTTGAAGAAGCGTAGAATCTCATGGAAAATGAACCCTCCAATTTCCAATTGGCTCAAAAATGTGCTTCAAGAAAGGCTAATTGTTGGCCCTTGACTAAGATTTGGAGAACCTTTGTCATGGTTGACCATTTTTTGGACTTCGATAGGCTATTCGAAGGTGGAGCGCAAGGCGAAGCGGAGATCGCGGGATCGTGGCCCCTTTTTAGGGAATTTATGGGTTTAGGGTTTATGTAACGGGTATGGGATGTTGGCCCATGGGTTTACCCATGCCTTGGCCCCTTTTGTAATGTATAAATAGATATCTAGATGATGTAAGAAATACACTAGATCTAGGAGAGAAGTAGTGCTAAGTGCTATATTGTGTTTAGTGAAAGTGATGTAAGTAGTTGGATCTTTTTTATTGAGTTAGCTTTGTGCATATTGTGTGCATGAGAACTTGCAGAGCTAAGTGCAAGTGACTGTAAAGAGGATTTGTTTTTTGACCTAGCTCAGGGAAGGAGGATCTCGCGAGGTGCGCATAGATCTCTTGTCCTATGCAGAGTGGGTTCTTGTGGCTCTATGCTTGTAGAATATTGACAAAAGACAATAAAAAAGAAAAGAGTTGGTGGACATAGCCCCACACTGGGGTGAACCACGTATATCCTGTGTTGTGGTTTCTTTGTGCATTATATTTGTTATGTTATTGATGTGATTTATGCTTAGTATAGTGATATATGTTAGATACACCTGATATAATAGTAGCTTAGTGCTTAGTAATGGGGATGAATTCTAGATCTGATCTATTTATATATGCTAAGTTCTTGGATGTATTAAATCTTGTGAATATTGCGTTGTTCTGTAATTAGGGTTTTTCCCTGCGAAGTGAATATTGATGAATGTTAACTGCTAAGTGCTCTATTAAGTATTGTAATCATAGATCAGTGTCCCAGCTAGGTTGCAGGCACTTGAGTCCTGCAACCACCCCTGCCTCTACCTCGGGTGAGACTTCATCTGCTTCGCAAGTGTTGCCGAAAGGGTCGATAGTTAGGGTTTTGTTGGTGCGTTTTTGAAGCGTTGAACCCTGGGTATGCCCCTGTGCCAAAAAATGGTTCCATTGTCAGGACCTAAAACTGTGATTGCTGGGAACTGAAGAAAAGAAAGATATGTGCATAGATATGTTGTTTCAGTGCACAGTATTTTACTTGATTATGAAGATCTATGCTAAGAAAGGAATCAGATCTGAAGAAAAGAGGTAGGATATTAAAGATTTGTGCTCTAAGAAAGGTAAGATAAGTGAAAAATTTTGTTTCAAAAGAATGGATCTAGGTATGTCTAATAGATTTTGTCCTAGTCTAAAAACTAGGGCACAACTAGAAGAAAGAAGATTTGATATCAATAGATCTAATAAGAATAGTGAAAGATATGTTATTCCTATGCATAGTAAGAATGTTTGGACTAACAAATGGATGCAGGATCCTAGAAAAAAAAATTGCAGGTTAGTTATTTTGATCCCAATGCGCAGTACAGGAAAGGTTGCGGGTCATTTAAAAGAAAGAGAGGAATAACTCTTTGTTATAGTTTCAGAATACCGGGACATATTTCTAAGGAATGCCCTAGTCGAGGTCTTATTTTCCTTTGTTGTAAGGCTACTGGACATGAATTTTTTTGATTGCCCTAGAATGATTGATAAACTTGAAAAGATGAATATGAGACAAGAAAACCATGAGAGAGGCCAAGAAAATAAGGATATGATAGAACCCTCGAAATAATCAGAGACTGTATTACTATAGATGAAAGAAACCTTGAATGATCATAGAGATATCAACTTATCATAAATCTTAAATGAGAAGGAATGCATAGAAACAAGAATAGGAGACTTCAACATAGACTTTGTTCTGGATGAGGAAACACAAGTGAATATCATGACAGAAAGAACTTGGGAAATTTTGGGAAAGCCTAATATGGTTCCTTCATTGGGAGGAATAGGGTTATTTAGAGGAAAGTTGATAAACCTATGTGGAAGACTAACCCAGAAATCTATCAGTGCTCATGGAACTTCGACAGAGGAAGAATTGAGGTTGTTAAATTTGTTGATAACAGTGCCCCATTTGCTATTTTACTAGTAAAAACCTGCATTGAGAAAGATCAGATATGAAGGAAACAGGAAGAGGAGGATCTAGAAAAGAAAAAGAAAGAATTAAGGGATTTCGTGGCTAGGAGACTAGCACACTTACTAGAAGAAGAGGAGGACCAGTCGAAGCTACTGAGGACAAAAGATCTAGACGTCGAAGTTGAAAGAACACAGGAAGACTTCAAACACGTGTATGTACAAGAGAGTAGAGAACCTACCCCAGAAAGAGAAGAAGTATTACTCTCAAAACCCTTGAACGACCCACAGCAGTGCAAAGTCACTATGCCAAGATGAGATAAGAAAAATAATGGAAAGAGGAACCTAGTAACTCAGATCCTAGGAAAGAAAGCCAGAAAGTTCAGTAAGAAGAAAGCAAAGTTAGAAAAATTACAGGAAGCTCCAGAGAGAACTTCGCAGAAGGTAGGTTTGCAACACTTGAACTTCATTGGAATAGCATAATAGCGAAGATTGGCACTTCACCACGGCAAAGAAATATGACCATTGGAGGCATCCCAACCATTAGCTTGACGCTTCAGAACGGCTCGAACCACATTTATGACCAGAAAGATCGTCATTAGACCATTGGGATCGCACCATAATGGATGGAATTGCATTGATTAAGGCATTCCTACCCATTGGAGGAATCTGTTACGATGTTAATTATTTATCCCATCGAGTGTTGCACCAAGAACACTTTTGAAAACAATGATTATTCAAGCCCACAAGAGAACTAGTTTCTTTCACTCTGTGCCTATTGAGACCTCGCCACCCATTTTGTTACATTAAGTATTTGATCATCGACCTGATCTCGAGCACGCATGTCGGGCGACCTCAGTGCAATAGAGAAATCCATCAAAGAGATCCTCATAGACCTCATGGCTGAGAAATTCATTTCCATAGGATTCCAAGCCTCGTCGACTAGAGGAATGCAAGCATCCCCATCGACTGCTCATGGATCTAGACCATCCCAAGCTGCGACAAAGAAACAAACCAAGCATCGTGATGACTTGTCGAATGCAAAGCTCATCCATTCTATCCTACCCGACTATATCCAACCTTTGGCCGGCATGGTGAGTCGTGACAATGTCCTGAGGAACTTCGACTACACCTTGATTACTGCGTACCTCCCGAAGGGGATACGTGCAGTAGGACCACAGTTAGGACAAATCATGACGTTGAAGATCAATGACTTCAACTTGGGAGACCACAAGAACTATGGAATGCTCACACCACACAAGTATTTGACCAAGACAAAGGGGAAGAAGTCGAAGATCATCCCCCAGTCGTGGACTATGGACATCGTGAGGTCCACTATCCTGAACGTGATGAAGATACCATACTTTGGAAAGCATAAAGAGGTTATCATGTGAGTTAAACTCTTGTTATATTGCTTCCATGGCAGTTATCTATGACTATACAGACGCATCACCGTAGATCTGGCGTTGATCCATCGGATCACCGGATTAAACATGCAAGGAACAGAACCACAAGAATTTTATCCAGGGAAGGTTGCAGATCATGCCCTGGCACAGAATATTAAAGATACCTATGGACATGTGGAAAAGGGGAAGTGAGGCTACAAGGTAGCCTCCATTCAGAATGGTGCAGTGCACATATCCTGCCATTTGATCGTTGGTAATCTAGTAAGGAAGAAAAAACCCACACAGGTCATGGGGTTCGTTGTTGACCTCGCGGGAAAATTCATTGAAGGACTACAGATGAACTAGGTGAGTTACCTCGTCAACCAGTTAGAAAAAGACTGCCTCGAAGCTCAGGATCAGGGCTATGATTTTCATTATAGTTGGCTATTGATCCTTATCGCCTCCATTTCCTCGGAGATGATGAAAGGAGTGACCTTCCCTGAGATTGAGCCATCTAAACCCCTAGCTTCGAAGTTCACCATGCTCTAGTATTCAAGTGACATGGCGAAACAATGGCAGTCGAACGCGGTGTTCCACACTTACTATCTATAGTTGAAGAGGGCTATCGAGTCTTTCCCTCGTATGAAACCAAACACCCTGCACAGGTTCAAACCATTTGTGAATTTTTGCGCAGATAAACATTTTATTTATATCACTATGCGCAGAGACGAACATAAAGAAGAGATCCAATCTTATTATAATCTCACTAAGGAGGACATGGAAGAAATAACTAAGGAGTGGTCTATAGAGCTCCTTATACCAGTCGACCAGGCAGAATTGTCTGACCCCGACCTCATCGGAATTACTATGGTTACTCATGAAGAGTATGATGCACCCAGCAGTAGCAGAAGGAAGAAAAAGGAAGAAGTACAGGAACTGAACAGCACATCAGAAGAGACTGCTTCAGAATCACCTGGAGGGGGAGGTGATGACGAAGTAGACAAAGAAGAGGACAAAGGAGAAGAAGATGAGCAGAAACAAGGTTAAGTAACACCACCTAGGGATCCTATTGATGAAGTTGAGACCTCCAAGAAAATAAAGGTTTCCCCCACGAAACCTACATCGCGAAAGAAGTCCAAAGCTAGTAAACCATAGATGCAGACTGTGCTCATAGTGGATGACATAGATTTCATCATCGTCGTTGTCTCAGATACCTCAGAATATATCTTATAGTGTAGTGAAGCTAAATAGGATACCATGTATGGAAGAATTGAAGCATAGCTGAAAGGGGTCCAGCAAGCCCTCTACTCCAGCCATGCAGTTTCTACTACACCCTTGTCATCAGAAGGAATAGAGTTGGGAGATGAGCCTACCCAGCTACGTCAAATTGTAGATGCGACCAAAGCTCACCTTCATCGTGTTTAGGAAAAAAACAAGCAAGCCACAGAGGCCTTAAAGCAATCAAAAGAGGAATCCACAGAGCAATGTCGGGTTGCGCAACAGGAAAAAGACAACATCCAAGCCAAGTTTGGAAAGGATAGAGCACGGATCCAGAAGGAGAAGGAAAAGTTGCTCGCAAAGTAGATTGAAGTTAAAGAAGCAGTCACTAGAGAACTTCACTCTATGACGGGCTTAGAACAGATGGACGAAATCCCAGTGGAAAGACAAGTAGGGAAGCTTGTTGAATCCATTCAGCAGCTCCAACAGAGAGTAGCAGAACTAGAGTTACATGCAGTGCCAAGAACTCCACAAGAAGTGCAATACCAGAAATAAGAAATTGCTCAGAGAGCGGTTCAAAGAATCAAGGCATTGGCCTTAGAATGTAAACATCTCAGCAGTCGAAGTACGCAGAATTATGAGCACCTTGCAGAGGACCCTGAACGAAGGACACTGGAGTCATAGCTTTAAGAGGCCAAGCAGAAAGTAGCAATGGTGCAAGCTCAGTTGAAGCCACTACCAGCGGTCGAGAGGATGAAATGATCCCAGGAACAACGCACAGTTCAACAACAAGTCCATGCCATCCAGAGAAAATTCATGGAAGTGACTCAGAAGCTCCAGCCAATGCAGGATGTAGCTTGCATACTGTTTGAGGAGATTGAAGGAAGAGGTGAAGAACTGGAACAAGTGGTCACCACAGTGGAACAACGCTTGGAATGACCTGTAATAGAGAATATAAATCAAGATTTCACTGAGCAGGAGGCTCTGGCGAAGCAACAGGTGGAAGCATCTCGAACCAAGCTCGAAGTATTTGAGGCAGAGTTACCCAGATCAGAGTGACTCAGGATGAGTCACAGGTGAGTGTTGCAGGCCTATTGTCCCTTGACCAAGCTTTGGAGAACCTTGGTCATGGTTGACCATTTTTTGGACTTTGACAGTCTAGTTGAAGGTGAAGCACAAGGCAAAGAGGATATCGCGAGATTTCGGCCCCTTTTTAGGGCATTTTTGGATTTAGGATTTATGTAACGGGTATGGGATGTCGTCCCATGGGTTTACCCATGTCTTGGCCCATTTTGTAATGTATAAATAGATATCTAGACGATGTAATAAATACACTAGATATAGGAGAGAAGTATTGATAAGTGTTATATTGTGTTGAGTGCAAGTGACATAAGTAGTTGGATCTATGTGATTGAGTTATCTTTGGGCATACTATGTGCTTGAGAACTTGCAGAGCTAAGTGCAAGTGATTGTAAAGAGGATTTGTGTTGTGACCTAGCTCAGGGAAGGAGGATCTGGTGAGGTGCGCGCAGATCTCTTGTCCTATGTAGAGTGGGTTCTTATGGCTCTGTGCTTGTAGATGATTGACAAAAGACAATAAAGAAGAGAAGAGTTGGTGGACATAGCCCCACACTGGGGTGAACCATGTATATCTTGTGTTGTGGTTGCTTTCTTCATTATAGTTGTTATGTTATTAATGTGATTTATGCTTAGTACAATGATATATGTTAGATGCGCCTGTTATAATAGTAGCTTAATGCTTAGTAATGGGGATGAAGTCTAGATCTGATCTATTTCTATATGCTAAGTGCTTGGATGTATTAGATCTTGTGAATACTGCGTTGTTCTGTAATTAGGGTTTTTCCCTGCAAAGTGAATACTGATGAATGTTAGCTACTAAGTACTCTGTTAAGTATTGTAACCATGGATCAGTGTCCCATCTAGGTTGTAGACACTTGAGTCCTGCAACCACCCCTGCCTCTAATTCAGGTGAGACTTCATCTTCTTCGCAGGTGTTTCTGAAAGGGTCAGTGGTTAGGGTTTTTTTGGTGTGTTGTTGAAGTGTTGAACCCTGGGTCTGCCCCTGTGCCAACACTAATATTGCATGGTTAGGTTAGGGCGTGTGAAAATTTAATGTAAATCCAACTTGAGTTTATTAAAAATTTGGGATCACTTGATCACTTGATCACTCCATTTATGGTTAACCACTTTATTGGTTATTATGGTCCCACCCTTTAGGGTGCTAAGAGTAAACCTTAAAGCTATTTATTAATTAGGTTCTAGCCTCATTCGACACACATTGCACACACATTGTATTGTTCTCTTTAGGATATTCTCATGAAGATGTGATTCATTATTTAAAGGTGTTTCTCAACACCATAGTTCCACTTGGATACATTGGGCTCACCTTGAAATCCTAACATGGTATCAAAGCTAGGTCTGTGAGGAGTAAAACAACCACCTAAGGATTTTCAATGTTGATCTAATGGTGTTGAGGCTTATGGTAGAGTAGTTATGATTTTTTTGTAGACCAAAATAATTGTTTTTTGTATCTACTATGAATTTGTAGATATATGTGAAAAGTACAAATCTAAAGTGTGGATCTAGTGTATATTGTTAGAAAAACAGGATCGTAGAGAAATAAAATAAAACAAATACGAAAATAAAAATACAGAAGATACACAATACAATAGAGACACAGATATATGATGTTCACCCAATGTGGTATATGTCCACTAGAGAATACAATATTCACTCTCATCTACATCTATAATACAATTCCCTCTTACATAAAAGAGGGTTTCCTTCTAGGGAAAAAAACCCTAACATAACTTCTACTATCAGATCTGCAACCTTATATTGAATGATTCAAATTGACTATGAAATCACAATATTTGAATTTCATTTAAAAAAAAAAAATCAGCCCCCTCAAGGTTGGCGGGGGGGGCAATAACTATGTATCCTACAGTTTCTTTGATCTGTGTATGCATTAGGAATATAATCAGGCTCCACAACCAACAATCTCCCACTTGGAGACTGATCACAACAACTCAATTATTGTTGTATCTGTTGGACTATGATCAGCCTTAGACCTAACAAATTTCTCATCTTCATTCATGCTTGAAGGCCAACTGAAACTGAGTAGGAACTCAATTTCTCCATGGTTACTACCTTTGTTAACATGTCTGCAATATTATGGCTAGTATGTATCTTTTCCAATTTCAATTCTCCATCTTCCAAGATGGAACGTATGAAATGGTACCTAAGTTGTATATGCTTAATCTTAGAATGGAAGGCTAAGTTATTTGCAAGATGAATGGAACTCTCGTTGTCACAGTAAAACCTGCTATTCTCCTGCTTCTTTCCCAATTCCTCCGTAAAACTTTGTAACCAAATCATCTCTTTACTATCTTATGTAGTAGCAACATACTTTTCTTTCATTGTTGAAATTGCAACAACCTTTTGTAGTTTTGAAATCCAACTTATTGTTGTTCCACCTACGGTAAAAACATACCTTGTGGTGTTATTGTTACTATCTTTATCACATGTCATATTTGAACCAACATATCCCTATAGAACAGTGTTTGAACCTCCAAACCATAATTCATGAGTAGTAGTACCTTTCAAATACCTGAGAATCCACTTTACTTCCTCCCAATGTTACTTACTTGGATTTTTCATATACCTTCTCACAACTCCCACTGCATGTGCAATATCTGGTCTTGTGCACACCATCGCATACATCAAGTTGCCAATTGTTGATGAATAAGGGACCCTGGACATGTATTCTATATGCCCCTATGTCTTGGGACACATTTCCTTTTTCAATTTGAAATGGATAGCCAAAGGTGTACTATAATGTACCTCAAAAACTGTAAAAAAAAAAAACATTGTTTGTACATTTATCCATGAATAGCTTCGAGATTCAAGAAACTAGGCTTTCTATTATATAGCTTGAATCTGAGAGTTTACTAGAGTCCTTATTGTCGTCAACTGTCATTACAATTCAACTTAAAATTTTCAAATCAACGATATAATAAGTGCTTACTCCCCATTTCAATGTTTATTTAAAGTCTTGTAATTATAATTACTTTCCTATCTGTTTGTACCTATAACCATTACCACAGTCTTAACAATACAAACGACTTTGGGATTTTATGGCCTAAACCTTACATGTTAGACCATACATATAAACCATTACCATATGTTTACATTACAAATGACTTTGGGATTTATAGCCTAGGCCTCATGCGTTGGACCATACACATAATCACACAATAAAAAATGACCAAATGGGCTTAGATAAAATTAGAGTATTAGACTATACTCCTCTGGGAAAAGTTTAATATAAGCAGACCCCTTTAGTTTAAAAGTAGTTGGATACGGGATAGTGGTTAGGTAAGGCTTCCCGGTTAACTCAAAGTGTGAATAATTTAAAATCCTTTGCTAGTGCTAGTAATCCCATTCGGCTCTACCTATCTGAAACATAGCATCAACTGTACATTGTATTAATTGCATTCAATGTGATTTAGGGTTTAGGTCCGATATGTATTTAATCTTGGCTAGGGCATTAAAGGGGGGTAGGGTACATGCTACAGTCGAGGCCATCACCTAACCTGTTATCCAATATGGACGTGCCAAGTCTATCTCATCACCTAGTCATTCGTACCCACAAGCCTCGTTCTCCGAGGAAGGAGTTCGCTAGGTTAATGGATTTTTTTGTGGGGAGGGTCTCCGGAAGTCTAGATCTGCGACTCCGATTTCTTGGCGAAGGGAAACAACGGTGAGGTTTTTCTCATAGAGAAGGAAGAATTGTTATCTAACCCACTGGTAAGTTTCTCATTACTTCTGCATCTCTAGTCATAGATTTGTGGCCGAGTTATCTTTCTCTTGCAACCATTATGGGTAACCTACATGCCGTAGTGATTATACTATCAGTAAGAGGTTATTCTCTTATTGCCAAAACTCCAGGAAGGTTCTAGAAGTTCCTCCCCTTTGCTAAGAAATTTTATTACCGCATTCTTATCTATTCTGGAAACTCCGAAAAGGGTTGATACCACGTTCCTTTGTTTTCTTGGTGATTCGTGAGTAGATTGCATCTAGGGTGCACTATTCCCGCTCTACTTCACCATCCTGTGTCATTGTTTGGTATTGAGCTACTACGGGATTTTCCCCAGATTTCACTCCATAAATTAAGTTTAGTAGGGTGAGAGTGTTGCACTGTAATTACAGTATTTCCTTGTCCATATTAAAAGAGTTTTATTTGTTTCGTAGGCTCTAAAATCTCGTTGTGGATGGTTATACTCCATTTAGTATGTTTTCCCAACCCAGCTCCACTCATCTACCTCAAAGGGCCCTTTCACTTGTATACCATCCTCGCCCATAACCCATAACCCCAAAGAGAGAGCCCCTAAAAGGACCTTTCATAAATTTGTTTACTAAATGGTACCTCTCGGGTTCAAAAGCTTTATATCATGTAACTAGTAAATATTTACGGGTTCTGTATTGTCTTACCGTGGTCTGTCAATAGGATAAATCATTATGTGTTACTTTAATCCTTTCTTGTAAATTTTAATAAAAACATATTCTTGTATTTAACATTGATATTAACTGTATTTTGATTGTGTTTCCTTACAAAGATTTCGTCTAGTATATTACCTGTATCTTGTCTATACCTCAGAGTATATTCATTCACTATTTTAGTGTCTTTGGAATTGGTGCTGGAACTACTGTTATAATTACGAAATCCATAGTTTCTCGTATAACTGCTTTCTTGAACTGGATGTTTTAACTAATGATGGGGCCCTATTTTGATGCGAGGGTACCCATCAGCTTAAACAAGCTCGCTCCTCCCCTCTCGATTGGTGGACGACGATGGTTGGGTAATGGATCATGGCCATAGAAAAATCCAAGATAAGTACATGTTCTGTCAATTGATATATTTCCATTCTGTGGATAATTTCATTCACCATGCATTCGTATCGTCTAAAATTTCAAAGGCATATTTAGTTACTAATATTTTACCGGTACAAATTTTGCAAAGTCCTCATTGGTAAGCAATTGTGGATATCCACGCCTATTCTTGAAGACAAAGGTATTCAGGTTCCATGCCCGTAACCCTCTCTGTCACATTCGTTTAGTTCTAGAGGAAGGGCGTGGTCCCTTTCCAGTCCTTTGATTAACAATATAGTTATGTTCTGATTTCGGTACCATTTGATTAAGGGTAACCCGTCTTGTGATGGTAATTTCTATTATTGGAATAAAACACAGTATGGGATGTTTGTTTGTTTCAATTCCGGATGAGATATGTAATATTATTCTTAAAATAATTCCAGGGTTTCCTGTTCGCCTACTTGTAATGGCATACTGGTTATTTCATTAGTTTAATGTACTAGCGACATACTGGCTCCTTCCAAGAAAGGATTTTGAAAAGAATAAAGGTGCTCGACTATTGCCGACTATATGTATATCTTATCTGTAATTGATTCCAGATTGCATGATGATAAATGAATTCAAATTGAAATTATTTTACTTGTGTTAAAGGCTTTCTTTTTTAAATTCTAGGTGATTATGTTGTTATTTACACAGTTATGAATTTATTCAGGGGTATGTGAAGTTTCGGAATGTCCCTTCTTCCCTGGGCCTTCGTGCCTCTCATGATTAGTTCTAGTAATTAAACTGTGATAATTTGATTCACTCCAAATATAATTTCCAACATGTCAACCTATCGACCCATAGGCCAATTCATCGTATAACTTTTCATTAAACACCAGTTGATATAAAGATGTGTGATTGTTGTAGGTGTTCTATAATAATTCTTGGCATTCGCAAGGTCACTTCCGTATTTTAAAAATATATATACCTATATATCTTAGGCACTTGCAATTATAGCTATCATTACATATAATCCAGACCACAATCTGGTATGTAAAGACTGCTTTCGTAATAGTCCTTTCTGTTCGATACTTAGATCTGGTTTATGTGAGTTTGCGATACTGTTTTCAAATTCTGCCATCATCTTAGTGTAATTTCCATCGTTAATACATGTTGTCCTTATTCTTTGTTCCAGATCACTTTCTGCCCTGCTGATATTTATCTCAAATAACCCATGGACTCTTCTGCTTAAAGCATCTGCTACTTTATTTTCCTTACCCTTGATATGTCTGACCTCAAAGTCGAATTCGCTCAAGAAGGATATCCACCTTGCTTGTCTTTCATTAAGATCTGGTTGGTTAAACAGATATTTCACCCTATTATTATCTGTCAATAGTAGAAATTTTTTGCCCATTACATAGTGTCGCCACATTTTTAAGGCGTGTATTACCGTTGCCAATTCTAAGTCATGAGTGACATAATTTCACTCGTGTTCTTTTAATTTCCGAGACTCATAACAAATAATGTGTCCTTCCTGAGTTAGGACACCCCCTAGTCCTTCTTTACTTGCATCAACACATACGGTGAACTCTTTATCTGGGTCTATTACCTTTAATATGGGTGCAGTTGTCAATAATTCCTTCAGTTTGTTAAAACTGTCTTGACACTTCTCTGACCAGTTAAACTTGGTCCCTTTATTTTGTAATGACATGATAGGGTAGTCTATCTTGGAAAACCCTTCTATAAACCTATGGTAATATATGGTGATTCCTATGAATGACCGGATATCTGCTACATCCTTAGGTACTGGCCATTCCATAATGGCTTTTGTCTTCTCTGAGTCTACGGCAATGCCTTCTGCAGAAATTACATGTCCTAGATATTGTATTTATTTTTTATAGAAGTCACACTTGTCAAATTTGGTGTACAGTTTGTGTTTCCTCAACATTTGCAGAACTATACTTAAGTGTTCATCATGTTCCTCCTCTATTTTTTAATAGACTAGAATATCGTCGATAAATACAACCATGAACTTGTCTAAGTATTGACTGAAAATACTGTTCATCAGGCACATAAACATGGTTGGTGCATTAGTGAGTCCGAAAGGTATGACTACGAACTCGTAATGTCAATATCTTGTCTAAAACATTGTTGTGCTTATGTCCTTGTCTTTTATCCTAACTTGATGATAACCGGATCGTAAATCCAACTTTGAAAAGATCCTAGCCCCACCTACTTGATCGAACAGATCATTTATCCCAGGTAAGGGGTATTTGTTCTTAATAGTCATTTTGTTCAGTTGTCTATAATCGATACATAGTCTTAGAGTATCGTCTTTCTTTTTCACAAAGAGAACTGGTGCCCCCCATGGTGAGACACTCGGTCTGATATACTCTTTGTCCAACAATTCCTGTAATTGTATTTTTAATTCTGTCAGTTCTGGTAGACTCATTTGGTAGGGTGCTTTTGAGATAGGGGCTGAACTGGGTAGTAGGTCTATGGAGAAGTCTATTTCCCTTCTAGGAGGTAATTTTGGTATCTCATCCACAAACATGTCTCTGAATTCACATAGGACAGCAAAGTCTTCTAACTTTGGCTTATCTTCTTTTTCTAATAGATTCGTCACTTGGATGGCATAAACCTGACATCCCTTTCTAATACATTTATTGAGTTGCATTGCTGAAACTTGTCTGACTGATACAGGTTTTGGTATGCCATGGATTGTTCTAACAGTGCCAAAATCATCTTTATAGCTAAGTATCTTTGTGTAACAGTCTAGTACTACTTTGTGTTGTTCCAACCAATCCATCCCGATAATCATATCATAAGATCCTAGTGGTAGGATGTTCAGATTGGTCCTTATATTTTGACCATCTAAGATGAACTCAAAATCAAAAATAAAGTCAACTACTTTCCTTTTAGTACATGTTGCTAGTTGTACAAACCATGATTTTGCATGCTTCAGTTTCTTAAGTTTATTTGACTCTACTACATCAGGAGTAATATAACTTAAAATAGCTCCAGGGTCAATTAAAACATAAATTTGAGTGTCATTGATTTTACCTTCGATTTCTACCATCGAGGACTGGTCGTTAGCTTGTCGACCATTTATGGCTGCATTTATCCGATGAAGGCTTCTGCCCACATCTCCCACTGTCGAGGCTTCCTGTAAATTATGAACAGTAGTTCTGTTTGTTGAAATTAAACATGGACAGTTCCTCCTTAGATGAGGCTCTCCACATTCCCAACACATTAATGGCTTGCGGGAGCTGTCCCCAAACTTCTTCGTTCCCAAGTTTACCAGTTTACCACTACCTTGCGCATTCGGATGATTGGAGTGAAAATTCTTTCTTGGAAAAATTTTTGTTGCATTCCGATAAGGAGCTGGTTGGTATCCCTTCTTCTGCTAGTTCATTTGATCTTGCTTCTTATCCTTCTAGGCCTTGGGAATCTCTACCCTCTGTTTATACTGGTCATGGCACATTCGTGCTTTCCTGAATACCTCACTCAAGGATTTGGGGTTGTCAAACTCAATTCTATCCCTGTAGGACTGTGGTAAACAGCTTAAGAATCGCTGGATTTTTACCTTATCCTCCCAGATGTACAATACGAACCTTAGTAGTTCCAGAAATTTATTTATAAGGTCCTCCATCGTCATCTATCCAAGTCGTAACTCATAAAATTCTTTCATCTTCCTTTCATAATAGTTTTCAGAAAGGTATTGTTTCTTGAAATACTTCTTAAAGTCAGACCATTCCAATTGTTTCTCCTTTAGGCCCTTGGCCAATTTCAGGTCCTGCCACCAAATGTTGGCCTTCCCCTTCAGATTGTAGATGGTCATTTTGACCTTCATGTTGCTGGAATAGTTGTAGATCTAGAAGTATTTTTTGATGTCCAACAACCATGCCTCAGCTTCTTCTCCTATCCTAGATTCTCCATCAAAGGTAGCTGGTTTAATATTTTTAAATTCTCCTTCCAGGTGGTCTACTTGTTTTCTTTTTCTGTTTGGTTTAGTTTTGTCTTCAGCTAAAGGTGTCCCTTCAGATGAATGGTCTCCTTTTTCTGTTTCTAGCCCAGATTTCTTGGAGGCCCTTTTGCTGACCTCTTCGTCATGGTTATCATCTTTTGGGCTTTTCTTGGTTACTATACTATGCAATAGGACTTCATTTATCTCTTGTTGTTCCTGCTGTGCTTTCTTCAATTTTTCATTGTCGGCCTTGAAAATCTACAGTTCAACAATAAGATTCCTCATTGTTTCCAACACCTTCGTGGGTGAGCTTCCATCACTGTTCTGTCTTGGATCTCCAGGAGGTCCTTGCTACGGATTTCCTTCCATCCTGATTTATGCACCCTCCTGAGCTGCCATAATTAACACAAAACAGAAAGGGCTTTCTGTTTGTAACCATAAGATTTATTAGTTTTACATAAATTGGAATATATACTAAGAAATTAATGTGGCCCTATTCAGACCCAGTGTTGTAACTTTTTTCTCTGATACCATATGTAATGTACCTCAAAAATTGTCAAAATAAAATAAAATGTGTTTGTACATTTATCCATGAATAGCTTCAAGATTCAAGAAAGTAGGCTTTCTATTATATAGCTTGAATCTGAGAAATCTACTAGAGTCCTTACTGTCGTCAACTGTCATTACCATTCAACTTAAAGTTTTCAAATCAATGATATAATAAGTGCTTACTCCCCATTTCAATGTTTATTTAAAGTCCTGTAATTATAATTACTTTCCTATATGTTTGTACCTATAACCATTACCACAGTCTTAACAATACAAACAACTTTGGGATTTTATGGCCTAAACCTTACACGTTAGACCATACATATAAACCATTACCATATTTTTACATTACAAACAACTTTGGGATTTACAGCCTAGGCCTCATGCGTTGGACCATACACATAATCACACAATAAAAAATGACCAAATGGGCTTAGGTAAAAGTAGAGTATTAGACTATACTCCTCTGCGAAAAGTTTAATATAAGAAGACCCCTCTAGTTTAAAAGTATTCGGATATGGGATAGTGGTTAGGTAAGGCTTCTTGGTTAAATTAGAGTGCGAATAATTTAAAATCCTCTGCCATTGCTAGTAATCCCATTCGGCTCTACTTGTCTGAAACGTAGCGTCAACTGTACATTGTATTAACTACATTCAATGTGATTTAGGGTTTAGGTCCGATATGCACTTAATCCTGGCCAGGGCATTAAAGGGGGGTAGGGTACATGCTACAGTCGAGGCCATCACCTGACTTACTATCCAATATGGGTGTGCCAATTCTATCTCATCACCTGGTCATTCGTACCCACAGACCTCATTCTTCGAGGAAGGAGTTCGCTAGGTTAATGGATTTTGTTGTGGGGAGGTTCTTTGGAAGTCTAGCTCTATGACTCTGATTTCTTGGCGAAGGGAAATAGCAGTGAGGTGTTTCTCATAGAGGAGCCGACATTGCTATCTAACCCACTGGTAAGTTTCTCGTTACCTTTGCATCTCTAGTCATAGGTTTGAGGTTGAGTTCTCTTTCTCTTGCAACCATTATGGGTAACCTACATGCCGTAGTGATTATACTATCAGTAAGAGGTTATTCTCTTATTTCCAAAACTCCAGGAAGGTTCTGGAAGTTCCTCCCCTCTGCTAAGAAAATTTATTACCGCGTTCTTATCTATTCTAGAAACTCTGAAAAGGGTTGATACCGTGTTCCTCTGTTTTCTTGCTGATTTGCGAGTAGATTGCTTCTAGGGCGTATTGTTCCTGCTCTGCTTCACCATCCTATGTCATTGTTTGGTATTGAGATACTACGGTATTTTCCCTGGATTTCACTCCAGAAATTAAGTTTAGTAGGGTGAGAGCATTGCACTGTAATTGCAGTATTTCCTTGTCCATATTAAAAGAGTTTTATTTGTTTCGTAGGCTCTAAAATCCTGATGTGGCTGGTTATACTCTATTTAGTATGTTTTCCCAACCCAGCTCCGCTCATCTTCCTTAAAGGGCCCTTTCGCTTGTATACCATCCTCGCCCATAACCCATAACCCCAAAGAGAGAGCCCCTAAAAGGACATTTCATAAATTTGTTTACTAAATGGTACCTCTCGGGTTCAAAATCTTTATATCCTATAACTGGTAAATATTTATGGGTTCTGTATTGGCTTATCGTGGTTTGTCAATAGGCTAAATCATTCTGTTTTACTTTAATCCTTTCTTGTAAATTTTAAGAAAAATGGATTCTTGTATTTAACATTCATATTAACTGTATTTCGATTGTGTTTCCTTACGAAGATTTCGTCTAGTATATTATATGTATCTTGTCTATACCTCAGAGTATATTCATTCACTATTTTAGTGTCTCTGGAATCGGTGATGGAACTACTTTTATAATTATGAAATCCATAGTTTCTCGTATAACTGCTTTCTTGAACTGGATGTTTTAACTAATGATGGGGCCCTGTTTTGATGTGAGGGTACCCATCAGCTTAAACAAGATCGCTCCTCCCCTCTCGGTTGGTGGACAACCACGGCTGGGAAATGGATCATGGCCATGGAAAAATCCAAGATAAGTATAGGTTCTGTCAAGTGATATATTTCCATTCTGTGGATAATTTCATTCACCCTTCTTTCGTATCGTCTAAAATTTGAAAGGCATATTTAGTTACTAATATTTTACTAGTACAAATTTTGCAGAGTCCTCGTTGGTAAGAAGTTGTAGATATCCACACCTATTCTTGGAGACAAATGTATTCAGGTTCCATGCTCGTAACCCTCTCTGTCACATTATTTTAGTTCTAGAGGAAGGGCGTGGTCCCTTTCCACTCCTTTGATTAACAATGTAGTTCTGTTCCGATTTCGGTATTGTTTGATTAAGGGTAACCCGTCTTGTGATGGTAATTTCTATTATTGGAACAAAACACAGTATGAGATGTTTGTTTGTTTCAATTCTGGATGAGATATGTAATATTATTCTTAAAATAATTCCAGGGTTTCCTTTTCGCCTACTTGTAATGGCATACTGGTTATTTCATTAGTTTAATGTACTAGCGATATACTGGCTCCTTCCAAGAAAGAATTTTGAAAAGAATAAAGGTGCTCAACTATTGTCGGCTATATGTATATCTTATCTGTAATTGACTCCAGATTGCATGATGATAAATGAATTGAAATTGCAATTATTTTACTTGTGTTAAAGGATTTCTTTTTTAAATTCTAGGTGATTATGTTGTTATTTACACAGTTATGAATTTATTCAGGGATATGTAAAGTTTCAGGATGTCCCTTCTTCCCTGGGCCTTCGCGCCTCTCGTGATTAGTTCTAGTAATTAAACTGTGATAATTCGATTCACTCCAAATATAATTTCCAACATGTCAACCTATGGACCCATAGGCCAATTCGTCCTATAACTTTTCATTAAACACCGGTTGATATAAAGATGTGTGACTTTTGTAGGTGTTCTATAATAATTCTTGGTATTCGCAAGGTCACTTCCGTATTTTAAAAATATATATATACATATATATATTAGGCACTTGCAATTATAGCTATCTCCTAAAAATCATGACTATTCAGCTGGTACATGGAAGAAATCTTAGTTAATTACTCTACTACTGCACATGCCTTTATATACCAGAAAGTAAGTATACTTCCATACATACATATATATATAGATTTGAGTTTACCTACGTATTGAATACAGTTTATATAAATTGTGCAGTTTCCATTTGCATTCAATACGTAGGTAAACTCAAATTTGCATTACAATTTATTTGTGGGGTTTTCAACTACAATGTTTTTTTGTCTTACTACAGTAGTAATCCAAACCATAGCACATATCTTCTGTAAGAATTGACTACGCATTTCCTTTCAACTAGTATACTTTCGGGAATTAGTACTCATAATAGTAATGTGATACAGCAAAGATAATCCATTTCGAGCTAGTATAGAGACATTCTAGTAGTTCCTAAGTCTTCAAAAGGATGCATCTGATCTTTCGTCCTTAAAATTATTTCTAGTTAGAATTAACAGATGCATTCTATCAAGTATGTAACCATATAACATTTAGCTAGAGAAAGGACAGAAATAACATATCTAAAATAATACGCTGAAATACAAAGGAAACAGCCACGTTCCTCCCAACTGTAGAACAGGGTAGCCAAACTACTTGCCAGATTCACCCCCTAGCCTGACCATGAATCCATGAGGGCGAACTTGGAAAAACTTCTCCTCAGCAATGTCCTACAGCTCCAGTAGTTTCCCTTGCCTCACACTCAAGTAGTGTTCATAACAACAAGTAAATCAATAGTATCCTTCCCTAGCATACTTGGCAGCGTCCTGCCTCCTCACATATGCTATTTATCAATTTGCCTAGGTCTTTTTCCCTCCCTTGGGAATTTTCACAGATTTCTAAATCCCTGATTTTTAGGGGTTGCCAATGGCCAAATCACTGATTTTCCACTTGTAACAATCATCCTAGAGGTAGTTCCAACATGTTCCCCACTCATGGAGTCATGGTCAGTTGATTTTAACATGGTTATTCCATTTGTCCTCCTACAATCAATATAAAATATTATGTTTTTATACAAGTGTCATAGTGAAATAGTTAGTCGAGTCAAATCAGATCTCTGCCCAAAAGTCATAATAATTAATTACAATTATCAAATTCGAAATTTGGATTTTCCATAAATGGCAAAAATTTTCCAAATTCAAATTTACTAAAAATGGAATAACTTTTCCAGCAACTTTAAATTTCAAAAATATTTCATTTTTTTATTTTATTTGGGATGTCACATGTACCGATTGGTTTTTCATTCTACATTCTAAACCTCTCCAACACCTTCTCTATGTACTCACCCTGAGACAATGTAAATTTGTGATTTTTTCTATCTCTTGTTATTCCCAAACCAAGGATTTTCTTTGCAGCACCCAAATCCTTCATCACAAATGAATTATCTAATTTCCTTTTGAGAACATTAGTATCCTACATTTTAGACCCTACAACAAGCATGTCATATACATATAATAGAAATATAATATAGCTTCCATTTTCTAGCCTCTTAAAATAAACACGGTGATCATAATGACATTTACTATAACCTTCTTCTGTCATAAACCTATCAAACTTCAAATACCACTACCTTGGAGCTTGTTTTAGGCCATACAAGCTCTTCTTCAACTTTCATACCAAATTATCATTTTCTTTGACCTCATACCCATGTGGTTGCTTTATTTTTTTTTCCCGGTAAAAAAGTTGTAATTTTATTAAAAAGGTATAAAATTACATCCACAGGTATATATTTGCTATAAGAGTATAGTCAAAATATATATTGTCCTTACATTTTCCATCCATAATTGTATTTCCTTCATTTTAAAAAAAGTTATTCAATAAGTGTCAGTGTTGTTTTTGTGCCCCATGACCCTCTAGTCATATACAATAATTACCAAAAAACATGTTTTTACAATCGGTCTCTGATATTTCCGGCAAGCATTCCAAAATAATTGGCGTAGCTTTATATTTGTCCTTTCTGAAAAGGCATGTGATATTCAAAACTGCCAGTTTATGTGTGTTTTGTAATGTGCCATAAGCCATACTCTAGTTGTGCAGCTTCTTTGGAAAGTTGGTCAACCAATGTACTTATTTCCCTGTAGATATGAGAGAGAGAGAGAGAGATGGTGTCAAAAGTAGAGATTATCCTTAATACTTCAACAAGATATGGTCGAAGTCTAGCAATGTGATAGAAATTTTCTTGATTTTCCCAATTGATGATAAGTAGGGAACCCCCAAAGAATTGTAGAGTGGTGCATCCTTTTTCTGCTGCAAAAAGGAGTAGTAATTTTAAGGCCATGATTTCGGAGAAATTATTGGTGTCAGGCCCCAAGTTGGCCCTGAGGTAGTAATAATGTTGTTCGGACTGGTAAATATAGTCCCCTCCCCCATAATGTAATTGATTGCCCAAGGCTACTCCATCGAAGTATTCCTAGGGTCGTCCTTTGTCTATATGTTCCACCAAAGTGCGGTGTACTATTTCCCGTCCCTAATTGGCTCCCAAATTGAGAGAATCAAGGATACTTATGCAGTTTGTTTCCACCCGAGGTGAAGACTATGTTTCATCCTTGAAGATAGAGTTAGTCCTGGCAATCCATACCCCCCAAGAAGCAACGATGGGAAAGGGTTTTATATTTTTTGGAGTCCTTGTGGAGAGCCAGTCAGTCAAGGCTTCTTCAAAAGAATCTCCTCTCCAAGGTCCAATGGTTGTGTTTAAGTTGGAGGCCTCCTCCCATACTGATAAGGTGAAAGGACATTGTAAAAACAAATGATCGGTCATTTCCCCCTGTGATTTGCATAATGTAAACCAGCTCGGGCCTTGGAATTATCTCCTTTGTAGTACACCCCATGTAGGCACCTTGTTTTCTAGAATTGACCATGTCAATAATTTTCCTTTTGTTGGGCACTTTTGTTTCCAGAGTTTTCTCCACCACCACTTCACCTCTCGTTGTATTGGGTCAGTGCTTAAGAGAATATATCTAGCTTTTGGAGTGTAGAAACCTCCCGAGTCTCCTTCCCATATAATCTTGTCCATCCTTTCATTCAGTCGGATGTTTTCTCACCCTAGGGCTTTGAGATAACGGTCCCAAGTTAGAGTTTCAGGCTCACTTAGCCCCAGAGTTTTGTCGTCTTTCCATCCTTGTTTCCACATGGTTGTGTGGAGAGGATATGCCACTTGGGCCAGATAGTAATATCCCCCTCTTTCTAGTTTTGTGTAGAGGGCTTATGTCATATGCGTTCCCCCATGCAGCATGCCCAGGGATCATGTCCTATTCTTAACAATTGTCTAGATCCGATCAACCATGCTAAGTTGTTTCCAACCACGTCAAAGGCTCATTGTACTGATTTCCACATTACTGAGATTCCCATTGTTCAGGGGAAGGGGCTCCTTAACCATTTTGTCAAAGTAAGAGGAGCCACATATTTCTAAATGACAACTGTGTTCGAAAGGCTATTTTTGTGATCAATCTCCATACTGATTTTGCCGCAAGTGCTTTGGAGAACAAAAAAATATTTTTTAATCCCCAATATCCCAAGGCCTTTGGTTTGGCGATTTTTTCCCATCGAGCCCAATGTAATACCTGGTTCTCTGATTCCCCCCTCCATAGGTAAGAGAAGGCTATCTTTCTTTCTTTTTCTAAGTGATCTGGATTATTTTCGGCATGAAATGCAGCGGAGATATAATAAAGAAATGCATAGAGATATCACAGATATTCAATAAGATAACATAAATGTATTAGAGATGCAACCATAAACACAGATATACGGTAATACATGATTTCTATTAATGAAAGAAATGCACAGAGACTGTAAAAGTACAGAGTGAAAGACTCGCTAGAATGGTGGCAGCTTATCTCTGAGAAGAGATGTGACAGCTACTTGCATTCGCAAGAAGATGGTTACAATGAGGCTCTGAAGGAATTTTTACAATAAATAAGAATGCCAAAAACCCTAGACATCCGAAAACCTAACCCTAGGAGATGAAGCGCCAAAAGTCATGTGGGCCCCGTTTGGGTAAGTGAGTACATCAACTTCCCGAGGTCGTAACTTTTGCATACGATCTTCGTTTTAGGCGTGTGATAGCTCGTTGGAAAGGTATTTTCAAGGAGATTCATTTTGAGGGATCAATTATTCCTTTGGATATCATTGAGAACCTCTATCTAGAAAAACCTTCATTTGGGCAGTCAAAATGGCCCTGGAAGTTAAAAACTGTTAAAAATAGTAAATTGTCAAAATTGCCAAAAAATTGTTTTGAGCCAGTCGGAAAAGGTGGGTGGCCACCAATATCCACATGGATCAATCCTCCCTCCTTAGGAAGCAATGGTCTCCATTTCGTTGAGTTCCCAGGGGAGAGGGAAAAGCATTTGCTGAATCTGCATCTTGGTGAGCTGCTTGCCTTGCTAGAGACGTTGCGCTACTCAGTTTGTGGAAGTTTGTCACGAACCTGTTAAGGTTGAGGTCGTTCAACAAGTCAGGATACATGAGAGGACGATGTGCAGAAGGAATATTTGCACTTTGTTGCAACCTTGTCAACTTGCTTATGTTTGATAGAAGGTGCTTGGGGCAAGGCTGTAATGGTTGCAGTGTCCTTCTGTTCTCCTTTTGAACGGATTGTGAAGAAGCTAAATTTTGTAGTATGAGATACTACCTTGCGGCACTTTTTAGGTGGAACATTAGTTGGAACTACCTCTAGTATTCTGTAGAGATGACCCCCCAGAGAAACAATGACACTACGAGGTCGAGACTCATAAATAGCATGGCGCTTCCACATATATGGTTGGCCCAAGAGAACATCACAGACATCCAGTGGGGAAACGTCACATAGTAACTCATCCTTGAAGGGTTGGATGCCGTATGACAATTGACATTGTTGGCTGACATGGAGATTTCGTCCTTGGCGAAGCCACCCGATGTTGTATGGTTGTGGGTGTGGTGTTGTCGACAATCCCAATTGTTTGACGACCTCTATTGAGATGAGGTTCTTATGGCTTCCGCTATCAACAATAAAATGTAGTGGGGTCCCCTTCACCCACATCTGTGAATGAAAAATGTGCTCCCCCTCTTCAGGATCTGTTGGCTCTTCTGGTTGAATTGTTGTGGTCGCAACAATAGCAGTGGGATCTGCATCAATGATGTGTCCTTTACCATTATTTTCAGAATCAGATTCTGAATCAGGGTTCAGCTCTTTGTCTTTGATCTCGGCCACCAATGAATGTTTTGAGTGACATTCATCGGTGTTGTGCCAGGGGCTTTTGTGGAACTCGCACCATTTTCCGGTGTCCTTCTTTATCTTCCCATGACCCTTCTTTTCCTATGTTTTGGAATTGTTTTCGGGAGACTGTTTGTTAGGGTCGTCTTTGTCATACTTCGGTTGTTGCGGATTTGTAGACCCAAACTCCCATTTGTTCTGGTGCTTAAATTTCTGCTCGATTTTAACAGCATATCGATAAGAAGCACCGAGTGATGAGATCTCCAGAAAATCCATTTCAGTCTGGATGTATCTATGTAGAGCCCCATAGTATTTCAGAACCAAATGTCGCTTGGAGTCTTTGATACCCAGCTTGGTGTGCAAGGTATGGAAGGTATTGGTGAACTCTGGAACTGCTTGGCCCCTATCTTGCCGCAGTGTGGTCCATCTCATGTACTGGTCCTCATAGTTACCAATAGGGTAATATTGTTCCTTTACCGCATCCACAAAAAAATCCCAAGTGGGATCGGCCCCATATATTCTGAACTCCTCTGTGGAAATTTTCTCCCAGTAAGTTTCCCACCAATGTTTGACATGAGGGAGAGCTTTAAAAAGTGCAAAGGTGATCTTTTCTTTGTTGGAAAAATTGTGAATAGAGAAATAACCTTCTAGCAAAGTTAACCATTATTCTAGGGCTTCTGCATCTATATGTCCTTCAAATACAGGAATATCAAAATTAACTTGTACCTTGAAAGACGAGGTGCCTCCAAAGTGGCCACTTGATGAATATGCACCTGTTTTTATTGGTAGGCGTTGAAGGATGTGGGAAAAATTCTCCATCATTTTTTCCCTCTGTCGCGTGAGAGCTTTCTCAAGCAATAGATTGATAGGATCGTCTACTCCATCATTTTTCTTTTCTTTCGCCATTGAGGGTTTATTGGGTGTGTGAGAGTGATTGTCTTCAAGAGAGACAAGATTGAGACCCAACTTTCTATACTCGGACCTCATCGGGGACATGCACTAAAAAACCAATCAAGAGTAGCCTGCTTTAATACCACTGATTCGGATTATTTTCGGCACGAAATGCAACGGGGATGTAATAAAGAAATGCACAGAGATATTGCAGATATTCAATAAGATAACATAAATGTATCAGAGATGCAACCATAAACACAGATATACAGTAATACACGATTTCTATTAATGAAAGAAATGTACAAAGACTGTAAAAGTACAGAGTGAAAGACACGCTAGAATGGTGGCAGCTTATCTCTGAGAAGAGATGTGACGGCTACTCGCATTCACAAGAAGATGGTTACTGTTGATGACGGAAGTCACTCCTGGTTTGTAGCAGGAGCAGAGCCCGATGCCCATCAGTTTTTTATGTCATGATAGTGTATGAAAGGGGTGATTGAATGGAAGTAAACTCGGATGATATTGTTTCAATTCCAAAACTAGGCCAAGCATGCATGGGCAGGTAAGGTCTTAGATATACTCCAGACAGTGAGTTGTAGTAAGGATGAGTAGGGGGAAGACTTGTATCAGAGAGATGCAAAGGTCTATTGTCAACATCAGGTTTCTAGAAGACCATAGGAGAATGCATTTAAACGCGAGATCTTCTTACATTCAAAAGCAGAAAACTAGAGAATACAATAGTGCCACAATAAATCTTTTATCATAACACCACTGCAATAATTCATGTGAATCAGTCAATCATGAACTCCCTCAGTATGAGATGGAATAAGGAAATTGTCTTTCATTAAACAAGAAATCTTACATACAGATGCATAACCAGAGAACTAGAGTGTCTGTTAAAACATTACAATCGGGAGCTTCGCTCTACCATCGATAGATTGAAAAACATCAAAACTAAGCATATATACTCCTAAAAGTTTTCCAAATAGAGGCTACTAGACTTTCGGGATGAGGAGTCTCTACAATCAAATTTGGCCTACACTCCTCTGTCATATGCCACCTTAATTATGCATAGCTCACGCCAGGGGGTAGTTGAGCCCTTAAATGTTGAATTAGCATGCACAGGCTTCCCTGGCGAGTCGAGGACTCGGCGTGGCTTCCATGAAAAGAACCAGTACAGAAGACCGTCTCGGGTAGGCTTTCATCCGGGACAACCATACTTTGCAATTAATGAGTGAGGGGAGGTTTCAACTACCCTCTTTCTTCTTCATTCATACTAGCAGGTATCGGGATCTAGATTACGTCGAACTGGCATCTAGAGAACACAATGCTCCCCTCTGAAACTCAACTTGGCGCTTTTGGCCTCCCCTTTGTATAGTCCCTTTTACTTTCTCAAGTGACCACGGGCCATGACCCTACGTCTATCTTCCAGAGTGCTTTCGGCGTTTCGGGGTTCGTGGATATGAAGGAGCAAGTCTTCTTTCTTCGAAATCGTGATGGGAGAAATGCTGGGAGGACCTAATCGCACACCACGTGTTCATCTAGGATGAACAGCTAAGATTACTCTCGACACTTTGGGGTCCGTCTTGTCAAATACTAAACATTAGTGCCCCTCCTTTAGGCCTGCTCCTATGTACCAGGCGCCAAAACCATGAGCCTAATTCTGGGCATTTTCGACGTTTCGGGATTCGAGGTTTCAGGAGGTGCAAAGACGAGGTATGCTTACCCCTTGAACTCCTGAATGCCGATGTGACATGGATGTTCACTGCACGTCCTTCAAATGAATGGCCCAAATAGTATTCGCTATTATAAAAGGGGGGCTGCCCCCATTTATAGTCTCGCTTGATGTGACCTAGTGCTAGGACCGTGGGCTTGGCTCCAAAGGTGCTTTCGGCGTTTCGCTGATCGACGATTTCAGCTATAAAGAATGGGAGGCTCCTTGTCTCCCGAAACACTGATCCCGGATATGCCCACTGACTGCCACCTGTCTCAACTGGATCGGACGACCCATATTTGCCTTGAAATATTAGCACTATCCTTCGTGCTAAATCTCGGGCAACTTGGCAGCCCCGGAATCCCGATGCACGTCGATCAGTTTTGTAGGTGGATGTCAGTTGCTAACATCGAAACTTCGCTCGCTCGCTTGACTTGTGATCGGAAAAGAGATTCTCCCTCGTTTCACTGGGGTGCTTCCCGTGTAACCTGCAGACCTGGGTATTTTTGAGCCCAAGACAAATAATGTCACTAACATTAGGCTCCATGGGGGATAGAGTCGTCCCTATGATGCTCTAAGAACTCATTCTGCAGTGCCTTGATGTTGGGATATGGAATCATTTATTAAGCCGAAAACAAAAAACAAAAAAAAAATATTTACAAAACAAAAGAAGCCGCCTACGGCTTACAAAAAATATTTTTTTAAGAAATGCCCATTTAATGGGCCATCAAAAAATTCTCTGCCTTCCAAATCCTGCAACCTGTAAGTGTTGTTTGAAAATACCTCAATGATCTTGAAAGGCCCAAACCAGAGGGCATCAAACTTACTGTGTTTTCCCCTATCCTGCCTGGGTGGATCCCATTTGAGCACCAGATCACCCAGCTCAAAATCTTTCTTTCTGCTCTTCCTGTCAAAGGTTTGCTTGATCTTCTGCTGATGATGGTAGGCCCTGTCCATGACCTGTTCCCTGGTCTACTGAACTTCCACCATCTGATGAATCCTTCTAACCATATGGTGAGGTTCTCCTTCAAGGTCCTGGAGGAATTTCGCCACGAATAAAGCGAGCTGAGTAGGAAAAACAGGTTCTGTTCCATAAACAAGTTGGAAAGGTGAGATGCCCAGAGGCTTCTTTGTTGTCACCCAGTCGACCCATAGGGCAAATTTGAGCTTTGAATCCCAAGCCATTTTATTGTCTTCCAATAATTTTTTAATGAGCTTGATCAGAATTTTATTGGAAGACTCCGCTAGTCCATTTCCTTAAGGATAATAGGGAGTAGAGTGGATCAGCGAAATATCAAACTGTTCATAGAACTTGACCAAAGGCTCAAACCTAAAAGGGTCGGCATTGTCGGTGACAATTTTTCTAGGACAGTCGAATCTGGCTTTGATATCTTCCAGGAAACTGATAATCACTTTGTGAGAAGTGCTCCTAGTAGGGGTAGCTTCTATCCACTTGGTGAAATAGTCTGTCACAGTCAGGATCCATCTGTGTTGACCACTTGAGGGAGGATGAATTTCTCCGATGAAGTCCAACCCCCACCGCTGAAAAGGTGTTGAAGTTACTATAGGATTTAATGGCAATGATTTAAGCTACTACTTTCCTGAGAACTTTTGGCATTTGATGCAAGCTCTGATTTCTCTGCAGACATCAACGAATAAAGTAGGCCAGTAATATCCATCCCTAAGGATCTTATGGGCTGTGGTCTTCTAGAAATGATTCCCCCTACAAAGGTCTTTATGGAAATCAAACATAACCTTCTGGGCTTCTTGAGAGTCCAGACATCTTAAAAATACCCCTAGAGGGTCTTTCCAGTACAGGGCTTGGTCAATGACGCAGTATCTGACCGCCTTGAGATTTAAATCTCTCGCCTTGCTTTTTCCCATTCCATCAGGAGGCTTCAATTCTTGCAGAAAGTACAAGATATCCTTGTACCAGGTGCATGCTGTTAGTGATAAAGCACCCTGAGAATTCTTATTGGATGACTCAGCTTGTGGATTTTATGAACAGGCATTGATGTAGCTAATCCCCAAGGCTTTGCAATTGGATTCAGCTAGCAGCTTGGATAAACCCTGCCCCTTTATCAACTTGGTGGGCTTAATCTCCAGATCAAACTCTAGGATCTTGGAAATCCACCTACCTCTTCTCCCATCTATGTCGGGTTGTACAAGGATGTCCTTCACAGAGGCTGAAGGAACGTATGCGGACACTTTTGAGTGTAGGACATAGACTCTGAAAGATTTGAGGGATTTCACTAAAGCATAAGCATGATTTTCCATGATTTCATACCTGATTTCTACGTCTCTTAATGCCTTGCTAAAGAAGGCAATGGGTTGTTCTCGCCCTTCCTCATTTTTCTGCAAAAGGACCGCTACTACTGTATCCAAAGAAGCAAAAGAGAAAATTAGGAATTCTTTGGAATAGTCAGGACTGATCAATAGAGGTGCCTCAATCAATGCCCTTTTTATTTGGATAAAAGATTCCCTGGGTTCAGCGGTCCATTTCACTTCATTTCCCTTCCTGAGCATGGTCATGATATGTTTCACCAACTCAGCAAAATTTGAGACGAATCTCCTTAAGAAATTAATCTTCCCCAAAAATGCATGAACTTCCTTCTTGGATCTAGGAAGTGACAGGGTTTGGATTGCCTCTACCCTACTATTATCAATCCTCACTCCCTCTGCTGATATTATACGGCCTAATAACTTCCCCTCCTTCATAGAAAAAAGAGATTTCTTGGGATTTTGGGATATGCCAAACCTCCGACACTTCAGGAAAACCTTCCTCAAGTGGCAGCGGTGCTCCTTGTCTGACTTGGAGAAGACTGTGATGTCATCTAGATAGATTACCACAAACTGGTCCTTCTCCCCGATGAAGGCTATGTCCATGGCTCGCTGAAATGTTGCTCCTGCATTCATCAATCCAAAAGGCATTTTGGCATACATGAATGTCCCCCAAGGAGTGGTGAAGGCTATTTTTTCTCTGTCCTCAAGCATGACTGATATCTTATTATAACCAGAAAATTCATCAATCATGGATATTCTAGATGCACCCGTTACCCTTTGCAATATGTGTTCCATGTTGGGCAGGGGATAATTGTCTTTCCTTGAGCTCCTGTTCAGGTTCCTGAAATCAACACAGATTCTGATTTCTCCACTTTTCTTCCTTACTAGGACCAAATTAGCCACCCATTCGGAATATCTCAAGGGGACAATGATTTGGGCATTTAACAATTTCTTCACTTCTTTCTCCATGATAGGTAGCAACATGGGATTTATCTGTCTCGGCTTCTGCCTGAACGGTTTAGCCTCTTCTTTTAGTGGTATCTTGTGCTCAATGACAGATGTGTCATAAGTCTTGAGGTCTTCATGTTTCCATGCAAACACATCAGCAAACTCTTTCAGCAACTCAGTATATTCAACCCTCTGTTTTCTGGTCAAACTGATTGATAATTTGACAAACCTAGGCTCCTCCTGTGTGCCAATGTTGCATTTGGCTATATCAGCATCTTCATCTGAAACCTTACCCTTTACGGCCACATCATTCCCATCGAACAGTCTTTCTAAAGGGATTAGTCCCCTCGAAATGTGATTGCTAGGCAGCTGAATAATCTGTTGATTAGCAATTTTATTTAAAAACACCTCAAGGTGAGGGTCACCTTCTGGGTCGGGATCCTAATCAATGTGCAACACAAAAAATTCATCAACAGATTGGAGAAATTTTTCGATTTCCAGGTCATCTTCAAATACCTTCCAATGCTTGACGTTATCCGATACAGAGGGCCTATATCTTATTTCAACATCATATTTGACCATAGGTAGCAGAGGAACTTTGAGCAAACTAGATGAGACAGCTAAAGAATCAGTCGAAGTATTCTCCCCCCTCGGAATGAAAGAAATGTTAAAGGCCAAGAAGAAATTGTCGATCAGGTCCCATACCTCATTTATGTAATTCCTGAGCTGAGTATTATTAGCACGATAAGCATTTCTGACTTGTTGGATAATCAACTCAGCATCTCCAAATATTGTTATTTCTTTAATTCCCATTTCCTTTGCGGCCCTCATACCCAGAACAAGAGCTTCATACTCTGCCACATTGTTGGTGGTTTCGAATTCCAGCTTGTATGACAGAGATATGGCCTCTTGACAAGGTGATATGAAAACCACCCCAGCGCCAGTGCCTTCGCTAGAAGAAGCTCCATCGAAAAACATCTTCCACATGGAGGGGGTTGGAGGGGGAATCGGATAGTCAAGACTGGGCTACTTTCTGAATTGGAAAGGGTCTTCAGGAGCATCAGTGAGCTGCAATAAACTAGACCCCAAGTCTGTGTCAAGTGCAAAGATGGGGTGATTGGTGGGATTTTCTTCGTCACTAACAATGTAGGCCAACTAAGCTTCTCTATATAACCTCCTTTGTTCCCCTCCGAAGATTGGAATGGTGGCATATGTAAGATCCATCTGTAATGTTCCCCCAAGATTTTTAATCCAATATCTAGACAACAACATGCCAAATTTGGGGGGAACGTCAGCTACCACAATATCCATGACCACACTCTTCATGGGCAGCTGAAACAAAGAGACCACTAGGTCTTTGATGACTCCTAGACACTGCACTCTTCTTGAATTGAAAGAGTACAAATCATGATAATTTTTTGTCACCTCCAGCCCCAGTTCTTCCATTACTATTTTGGGCATAAGGTTATGGGAAGCCCCTAAATCCATGAGGTAGTTATGCAGCACTTTATCATGTATATTCAGGGATGTGTAGAAGGGAGGGGATGAATCATCTCTATCTTCTACCATGGGCCCTAGGAAAACTGCTAGATTTTCATCTTGAAGGTTCACTGAGTTAGAGGGAGGTTGGGGGGACTCAGATTGTAGCAACTTGGAGAGAGACCTTTTGAAATCTTCATTTTTAACGAGTTCAGATAGGGGTACAGGAATTCTAATCTTCTGAATCTCATTCTCAAAATTGAAGGAGGGGGTAGGCTTAGGAGCTTCCCTTACCTCAGTGATAGGCTCCTTGGTTGCTGGTGAAGCACTCTGAGTTTTCTTTTCTTTAGTAGTGGTTGTTACGGATTTAGTAGACCTATCTGCTATGAGGGGTTGGTCTTGGCTGTCAAAGTCTCCTTCTTTATTTCTTGACCTAAGATTGTATCTGTTAGAGGTGTGACCAGCCCTTTCTCCCTTACCTAACTCATGGATTTGGATATTCATCAAGGATTTTTCATATGTAGACTGAATCAAATGGGGAAAAGGAGGAGCTTCTTCAACACAATTAATTTCAGGTTCAAACTCGTCTATCTCCTCCCCTCCCTCATCAGTAACCAGGTTATTTTGGACAGGGGTTTGAATCCTTTGATATTCTCTGTCTTTTTCCCTTTGTTCCCTTGGGAAGGCCCATGGTCCATTGTTATCAGGTCTTCTGAAACCTCTACGATCAGCATTCTGGGGATTTCTGTACATGGGCTTCCCTTCTAACTCCCACCTTTCCATTCTAGCAAAAAGTGACTTTAGTATTCTAGCTGTCTCATCTGTCTGAAGGGGCAGGGGAGAGGAGTTGGATGAGGGAGCTTCAGGCCTCTGCCTAGATATGTTTCTACCAGCAGTGTTCCTGAGTCGGTCAATAGCCAATATATTAGATTCTACCTCCACGGCTGCATCTTGCATATGGGCTAGAGTGGTGGTTCTTCTTTCCCTCAACAGGAGGCAGAAATCAGGATCAAAGGCGCTAGCATAAGTGATCTTTGCAGAAGCTTCGGAGGGTTTTATCTCAGCAGGGATTTTGTTGTACATTTTATTAAATCTCTTAGAGAAGTTGGAGACAAGCTCTCCTTCCTTTCTCTTCAAAAACCCAAACTCTATCATGTAATACATGAAGTCTTTTTTATCTCCCCACTGTCTTAAAAAGGCATTATCTAAATCTTTGATCCCATCAATAGATCCAGGAGGCAGGGCCTTGAACCATTTTCTAACCTCGCCTTGAAGGCTATGGACAAAAATCCTCATCCATACGTCTGCATGCATGATGACATTATCATCTGTGAAACGGTAAAAGGCTTCTAGGTGTTCTTCTGTAGTTATGTCCCCCTCACCTGTAAACTTGGGTAGCTGCTTGAGGTAACCATCCATTGGGAGGGCATTGAGAGGATGCGGTAGCACGAGGGGAGCATACCTAGTGGCTATAATGGCCTCCATTCTGGTCATAGGGGGATTTGCTCCTGCCATAGGGATATTGTGTGGAGGAGAACTCGGAGGAGAAGGAGCTCAAAAAGGGGATACTGGGGATGAGTTTCTAAGGGGATCATAAAACAATAGGGGATTTAGGGAGAAGGCTAGTGAGCTTAGGTCGGCTGATGTTTCCCTTTGTGTAGAAGCGGCAACAGTAACAAGAGGAGGAGTGGTAAATCCAAGAGTGGGGAAATATTCTGTGGTCCTGGGTCTACGCCAAGGTACAGCTTCAAGAGAAATGGGAGTGACAAGGATTTCTCCCTCTAATCCCAGACCATGGGGGGAAACCTCAACAGGAACACTCTCGAAATTTAGGAAATGGGAAACTTCAGAAAAAGGCCTGTTAAGAAACTGAGGAGGAGAAATAGGGGTTCCTACAGAAGGAGATGGCAGATTACCTAGTTCGGTGGTAGAAGCTTCTCCTTCAGAGGCCTTTCCTTTCCTGAGAACCACCTCCGGATCAATTTCTGGTGTAGCTAGAGGCAGCTATGGATGGAACCGCATGTGTCTGCCTCTGAAAGCCACACTTGAGATGGCAGGTTCGCCACAGTGGATTCGTCACAATGGAGTCGCCAGGTGCACAGTAGCAATCTTCAAGGGCTCTGATGCCTGATGCACCCTCAATCAGAAGACCAATGTCATTCAATCCCAGGGAAGATTTTCAACTTTGTCCCCGAAAATGGTGCCAAAAATGTTGGCGACAGAAGTCACTCCTAGATTGCAGCAAGAGTAGAGCCCAACGCCTATCAGTTTTTTGTGTCATGATAGTGTATGAAAGGGGTGATCGAATGGAAGTAAACTCGGACGATATTGTTTCAATTCCAAAACTAGGCCAAGCATGCATGGGCAGGTAAGGTCTTAGATATACTCTAGACAGTGAGTTGTAGTAAGGATGAGTAGGGGGAAGACTTGTATCAGAGAGATGCAAAGATCTGTTGTCAACATCGGGTTTCTAGCAGACCATAGGAGAATGCATTTAAACGCGAGATCGTCTTACATTCAAATGCAGAAAACCAGAGAATACAATAGTGCCACAATAAATCTTTTATCATAACACCACTGCAATAATTCATGTGAATCAGTCAATCATGAACTCCCTCAGTATGAGATGGAATAAGGATATTGTCTTTCATTAAACAATAAATCTTACATACAGATGCATAACCAGAGAACTAGAGTGCATGTTAACACATTACAATCGGGAGCTTCGATCTACCATCGATGGATTGAAAAATATCAAAACTAAGCATATATACTCCTAAACATTTTCCCAACAGAGGCCTACTGGAATTTTGGGATGAGGAGTCTCTTCAATAAAATCTAGCCTACACTCCTCTGTCATACGCCACCTTAATTCTTCATGGCTCATGCTAGGGGGTAGCTGAGCCCTTAAATGCTGAATTAGCGTGCGCAGGCTTCCCTGGCGAGTCGAGGACTCGGCGTGGCTTCCATGAAAAGAACCAGTACAGAAGACCGTCTCGGGCAGGCTTTCAGCTGGGACACCCATTCTTTGCAATTAATGAGTGAGGGGAGGTTTCAACTACCCTCTTTCTTCTTCATTCATAACCAGCAGGTATCGGGATCTAGATTATGTCGAACCGGCATCTAGAGAACACAATGATCCCTTCTAAGACTCAACTTGGAACTTTTGGCCTCCCCTTTGTACAGTCCCTTTTACTTTATCAAGTGACCATGGGCTATGACCCTACTTCTATGTTCTAGAGTGCTTTTAGCGTTTCGGGGTTCATGGATATGAAGGAGCAAGTCTTCTTTCTTCGAAATCGCGATGGGCGAAATGCCAGGAGGACCTAATCGCACACCACGTTTTTATCCAGGATGAACGGCTAAGATCACTCTCGGTGCTTTGGGGCCCGTCTCTTCGAATGCTAAACATTAGTGCCCCTCCTTTAGGCTTGCTCCTATGTACCAGGCACCAAAACCATGAGCCTAATTCTGGGCATTTTCGACGTTTCGGGATTCGAGGTTTCGGGAGGTGCAAAGACAAGGTGCGCTTACCCCTTGAACTCTTGAATGCCGATGTGACAAGGATGTGCACCGCACATCCTTCAGATGAACGGCCCAGATAGTATTCACTATTATAAAAGGGGGGCTGCCCCCATTTACAGGCTCGCTTGATGTGACCTAGTGCTAGGACCATGGGCTTGGCTCCAAAGGTGCTTTTGGCATTTTGCTGATCAGTGATTTCAGCTATAAAGAATGGGAGGCTCCTTGTCTCCTGAAACACCGATCCCTGATACACTGACTGACTGCCACCTGTCTCAACTGGATCGGACGACCCAGATTTGCCTTGAACTATTGGCGCTATCCTTCGTGATAAATCTCGGGCAACTTGGCAGCCCCGAAATCCCAATGCACATCGATCAGTTTTGTAGGTGGATCTCGGCTACTGACATCAAAACTTCACCCGCTCGCTTGACTTGTGATCGGAAAAGAGATTCTCCCTCGTTGCGCTGGGGCGCTTCCCGTGTAACCTGCAGACCTGGGTATTTTTTAGCCCAAGACAAATAATGTCGCTAAAAGTTACAATGAGGCTCTGAAGGCCTTTTTATAATAAACAGGAATTCCAAAAACCCTAGACATCCAAAAACCTAACCCTAGGAGATGAAGCACTAAAAGTCATGTGGGCCCCGTTTGGGTAAGTGAGTACATCAACTTCCTGGGGTCGTAACTTTTGCATACGATCTTTTTTTTAGGCGTGTGATAGCTCGTTGGAAAGGTATTGTTGAGGAGATTTATTTTGGGGGATAAATTATTCCTTTGGTTATCATTGGGAACCTCGACCTCAAAAAACCTTCATTTGGGCCCTCAAAATGGCCCAGGAAGTTAAAAACTGCTAAAAATAGTAAATTGCCAAAATTGCCAGAAAAGTATTTTGAGCCAATTGGAAAAGGTGGGTGGCCACCGATATCCACCTAGATCACTAAGATTCTTTTTGGGATCCAAGAGAGGGACATCCAGTATATAGGAATTTCTTCCAGTACTGATTTGACGAGGACTAACCTCCCTTCCCTTGATAGCCATTTATTGCTCCATGTCTTCAGCCTTTTCTCTAACTTTGTCAACAACCACAACCAGTATGTCTTCCTATAATCATTTGGTTTTAGGTGAAACCTAAGGTATTTGAGGCCCTCATCCAAATTTAGTGTTTTCAAGGGAAGGAGGTCCAAATAATATTGAGTGTTTACATCCTTAGCTCGGGAGAAAAGGATGTTGGATTTTTGTGCATTAATACTCATACCAATTGCAGTTCTAAAGAGGCACAGTCCCTTCAAGAGGATGTCAGCATCTCATATTGATCCATAACAAAATATCAGTATATCATCGATGAAGAGCAAGTGGGTAAGGGTTAGTCCCTTCGAAATTTTTATTCCTGTGAATCTGCCACCCAAATTTGCCCCATCTAGGAAACGACTAAGTCCTTTCACTACTAGAAGGAAGAGTAAGGGATAGAGAGGGAATCCCTGTCGTAAACCTCTTTCCGCATGAAAGAAAGTTGTGGCAGATCCATTGAGCAAAATAGAGAAGGTTACCGATTTTAAACAAGCCATTATCCAATTGAAAAATACCAGCCCAAAAACCAGGTGTATCAAGATCATTCTGATATAAATCACGTTTACCCGGTCAAAGGCTTTGGATAGATATATTTTTACCATAGTTGCTTGTAGTTTCTTGAGTTTGATACTGTGAATTCCTTCTTGTGCAAATTCTATGGCTTCATGAATTTGTATACCTTCGATAAAACCACTGTTTGCAGGAAATGTTCTTAGATAGGATCACCTTCAGCCTTCTGCTGATTACCTTGGAGATAATTTTGTAGAGACAGTTGCATAAGGAGATAGGCCAAAAATCATCAAAGGAGGGGGGACTGTCTGTTTTTGGGATGAGAGCTATGAATGTGGTATTAATTGGATTGTGAATATATTCTATCCCTCTAGATTCCTTTACCACCTTCAGTAAGTCGGTGCCTAGGATGTCAATACAACCCAAGTAGAATTCAATAGTCCATCCATCAGGTCCCAAACTCTTTCCTTTTTGAAAAGATTGTAACACTTCTATCATTTCTTTGTCTGTGACCGAGGCCGATAGGGTTTCTTCTTCATATTCATCAATAAAGCGAGGAAATAACCATGCAACCTTGATGATTTGTGCGATGGACGTCTCCTGTTGGGCTGAATAAAGTTCTTTGAAATGTTCGATGCCCAGTTTAGCTAGTTCGTTGTGATTTTTGACTTCTTCACCTCTCTGATTCCTCAGACTCCAGATGGTTTTTTTCATCTTTCGTCCTTTGGAAAATGCTTGAAAAAATTTGATGTTTTCATCTCCACAGGATAACCATAGAGCCTGACTCTTTAATCTCCACTGTGCTTCTCTTTCTACCAGTATGGCCCTATGTCTTTTCTCTAATCCAAAAACTTGTTCTTTTGTTTCCTGATTTAAAAACCCTTGACCTTCCCCATGGTGTAGCTCTGCCAGCTTTGAATCGATGTCAATCACTTCCTTGTCTTCTTTTAATTTTTTTTCTCCGGCCTGTCCTTTTGTGGCTTGTTTGAGTTGTTTGAGGTTCTCAACGAAAAGGACCACCACAAGAATCTAAGAATCTTTGGGTATATTTACCCATAACTCCCTTACCAAATCAAGAAAGTTTGGGTCATTCATCCAACCCTCAAAGAATTTGAAGGGGCTTGCCATCCTTCTATTTTTTGCCCGAAATTCAATTAGGATTGGGAGGTGATTTTAGTCTCCCCCATATGAAACCCATTTCCTGACCAAATCAGAATATTCAAGAAGATCTTCGTTCAGCAAAAAATGGTCCAGGCGTTTTGCCACTCATTCCATCCCCACCCGTCTGTTGCACCAAGTTGGAGATAACTTTTGGGGTTCGACGTCCATCAGTCCCTATTATTCCAGAAAAATTAGGAAGAAATTGTTTAAAATATATGGTGCATCTCGAGGGCCCCACACTTCCGAGGATCTTAGAGAAAAATTAAGATATCCACCCAGTAGAAAATCCTTCCCCTTAAACCAATCACACTCTGCTAAGGAGTTCCAATAAATTTGACGGTCCTGATGCGATCCATAGATGTTTATGATACTTAAGTTTCACCCTATATCTGTAGAAAAGATAATAAGTCCAATCCCTGAGACAAAAGCCCAAATGCTTTCCACTTTGCAACTTCTTTTCCTCCACCCTGTGGCCAGGCCCCCCGAACGGCCTCTAGCATCTACTGCTACAAACGACCAGCCTGGGAGTAGAGTTTCCAGAGCTTTTACCATAGTAACACTTTCCTCTAAAGTTTCTTGTAAAAGTATGACCTCTGGTGAGTTTTGTTCGACCAGCCTTCGTAAAGATGATTTTTTTGTCGGGTTTGCCTAGCCTCGGCAGTTGAAAGAAAGAATATGCATGTAGATGCTTCTTCCTGGGGAGGATTTTCTCTAAGAGGCCATTCAATGGAGGATTTTCTGCCAGATGCTAGATTAATTCTAGCCCTGTCTTGTGCAAGGTAAAGGTGTGATTTATGCCCCCTTCCTTTGCCCACGGAGACATTTCGAGGGAGAGACCCCAAGCCTCTCCCTTCTGACATCTGTGAGCCATTCTCCAAGGGGTCCTCCTTGACCACTGAAAGATTCCTAAGGTGATAATGTACTCTGGAGTCTTTTGAGGAGGATTCAGTTGAGGTAGAAGGAGTGGCTTGAGCTAAGGAAAGGGTGGAAAGGAGAGAAGCAGTTGAGGTAAGGGACGAGGGAGGTTCTGGAGAGGAGTCTGGAGGAAGAAAAATTTTTACAGAGATGGGAGAATGACAAAAGAGAGAGTGATCCATCGGTTGTTCTGATTCTGCCACCCTCCCCAAGTTTGTGGATGGAGTGATGAGCGGTGGGGAAAAAACCAACGAGGAGGAGGATAAGGAGAAAAAGAGGGAGGGAAAGTTGTGTAGAGAGTACTTCCCACTCGGAATAAGAGGGGAGACCCCTTTGTTTACTTCCAGAAAATTATACTCCAAATAAATAAAAGGTAAGGAAGTACCCGTAGTAACAGCCAAAGGTGACATACCCGAAAAAGTGTGATCCTGAGGAAGGAGGTTCCCTGCAGTAGGCGAAGTGAACAATTCGACAGCCTTTGGTATAATAGCTCTAGTTCCCTGTGATCTCTGACAATCCGAGCTTGGATATTTTGTATCCATTTTCTCTGTTCGATGCATCCCTTTACTTTTAAGCCTCTTTGATTCCCACGGTGTTTCCATTTTTTTCCTCGGAGGAGAGGAAGAGGATCTCATGCCTTTGGCTTTCCTGTCAGATCCTTTGAAGGGTAGAGGGAAATTTTCTACCCCATGACCATAAACGTGGCATCTATGACATCTGAAGGGAATTCCTTCATAGTCCAACATTTGGACAAAAGTCCTGGCTGCCAATTCGATTGTAAGCTCTTGTAATAAACCCTTTTTCAGATTAATCTTGACCAATATGCGAGCCACCGTCATGATTCCTGTATCTTTAAAAGACATGTCAGCTTCTATATATCTTCCTAGAAGATCCCCAATGGCCGCAAATCTATGAATGTTCTAGTACTGCATTGGAAGCCCTGGTACCCGAACCCAGATGGGCTCCTCATCAATACTTTCTCTCTTGGCATCAAAAGTTGGGGTCCAGTGCTTGAGAATAGTTGGGGTGTCAACAAAGCACCAAACCTTTTTTAATACCCAATCCACCTCCTCCAAAGATGAGAAAATGAAAGCAAGCCATCCTCTGGTAAGGAGCCAAATATCTTCCTCCAAATTCCCATAGAGAAAAAAATTTCTTACATCTAACTATTCAAGATGCGAGTCTTCTACTGCCACAAGACTTAAAATAGTCCTAATTGAAGTCATTTTAACAACACGAGAAAATATTTCATCAAAATATATACCTTTCTTTTGTGCAAACCCCTTTACAACAAGTCTATCCTTGTACCATTTTTTCCTCCATCTTCTTCCTTCAACCTATAAACCCATTTATTCTGCAATTCTATTTTCCTACGGGAAACTAAACTAAGTCCCAAGTCTATTTATTTACCAAAGAATCCATTTCCTCTTTAATGCCTTGCTCCCAGTTATTTTTAGTTTCTACCTACATTGTATCTTCATAACTTTCTGGTTCACCAGAATCATTCAACAATAAATAATACAATGAGGAGAATATCATTTAGGGGGTCTACTTATAACCTGGTATATATTCTAACAACACTTGTAGGATTTTGAGGTACATGTTTCTCTTGTTGTTGTACATTTTTATTTTATTGTACCTTTGGAGTTTCTTTTTCAGTGATCTCATCAAGCACTGTGTATTTTGGTTTTTCTTCTTTTTGTTTCATTCCCTACGAATGATCTTTGTACATGACCTTCTCATTGAATATGACATCTCTAGTCCTAATGATTTTGTTATTTTCATAATTCCATAAGTGATAAGAAAAATCATTAATATCATATCCAATAAAGGTACACTTCTTGGATTTTTCTTCAAGCTTTGTTTTATTTTCTTTATCAATGTGGACAAAGGCTTCACAGCCAAAAGTCTTCATAAATGAGTAGTTTACCTTTTTACCTATCCATTCCTCCTCTGGAATGCCACCATCCAAGGAGATTGAAGTCCCTATATTTATTAAGTAAACAGTAGTATCTACAGCATCTGCCCAAAACTATAAGGGCAACCTTGCATGCAATTTCATACTCCTTGCATGTTCCATGATTGTCCTTTTCATCCTTTCTGAAAACACCATTTTCTTGTGGTGTTCCTGGAATTTGTTTCTCTCTATGAAACCCATGGTATGAACAGTAATTATCAAACTCCTTATTGTAGTATTCACCTCCATTATCTAACCTGAGACACTTTAACCTTTTTCCTGTCTCATTCTCAACCAAAGCTTTCCATTTCTTAAAAGTATCAAAAACATCATATTTTTTCTGAATACAATAAACCCAAGTATTTCTAGTTGCATCATCAATAAAAGTAACATAATAATGAGAGCCACCAAGAGATGATACCTAAGTTAGTACCCATACATATGTATGCATAAGCTCCAACTTTTCACTCTTGTTTTATTTTCCAACTCTGAAAAATATGACTCTATTTTGTTTTCCATAAACACAATGCTCACAAAAATCCAAATCAACTTGTTTAAGATCTGGTAACAAATTCCTTTTGTGAAGTATCTACATCCCCTTCTCACTCATGTTTCCAAGCCTATAATGCCACAGTGTTGTATCCACTCTTGCAGAAGCTAAAGAGATAGAAGAGTCATCTTTACTAGTACATAAATACAATGTACCTACCTTATCTCCTTTTTCCATTACCAGTGATACTTTAGTAAACTTCCATGCCTTATCCATAAATATAAATGTATAGCCTTCACTTGCGAACTTCTCTATTGAAATTAGATTTCTTCTTAGATCTAGTATATGTCTCACCTCTTTTAGTAACGATTTGTTTCGATTCTTTTGCTTTATTTTTACCTTACCCATTCCAACAATTTTACATGGTTCATCATCACCCAAATAAACCTGTCCAAAATCACCTTGAACATTATCTTGAAAATATTTCCTATGGGGGGTGGCATGAAATGAAGCCCCTGAATCTACTACCCAAGACTCAGTAATATTATCTAAAGAAAGAATCAAATCATCTTGTATCACATCACCTATTACACTCGCTACATGATTTTTTTCTTGTTGTCCATCTCTTTGTTTCTTTGGAGCTCTACAGTCTTTCTTCAAATGTCCTTTCTTCCCACAATTCCAACACTCTATCTTTCCTAGTCTGGATTTGGATCTTCCCTTCTTAGAATTCCCATGATTCCCTGATCCCTTTCCTCTATCCTTTTGTCTTTTCCTGTTCTCCACTGTTAACACATTGCTTGATGTCTCACCTATGCTTTTCCATTGCATTTCCTTGCTAAGGATAACACCAACAACATCATCAAAGTTTAGAGTGTTTGAACCAAAGACAGAGTTACTTACAACCATGACCAAGTCATTCCATCTTTATGGCAATGAGCACAATATTAGAAGAGCCCTAACCTCATCATCAAAGTCCAATTTTACATAACTTAGTTTATTAGTAATTGTATTAAATTCATTTAAATGGTTGGCAACAGACCCACCTTCTAACATCTTCATATTAAATAATCGCTTCATTAGAAATACCTTATTTGAGGCCAATGGTTTTTCGTATAGTTTAGCCAATTCCTTCATCGGATCCTTTGTTGTCGTTTCTTTTGAAATATTGAAATCCATCGACACTACAAGTCATAGTCATATCATTCCCAGTGCCATTATGTCAAGAAACTTCCATTCTTCATCTATCATACTCGCGGGCTACTTTTCTTTTCTACCCAGTGGTAGGAAAATATCCTTTTGATATAGATAGTCTTCCATTTGCATCTTTCATAACTGGTAGTTCTGGCCATTAAATTTCTCAACCTTAAAATTTCCATCTTCCGCCATTACTCTCACTCGAACCAGGAACCCTCTTTTTCTGCGAGTTACCTTTGTCTCTAATACCAGTTGTTAGAAAAATAGAATCGTAGAGAAATAAAATAAAACAAATGTGAAAATAAAAACATAGAAGATACACAATACAATAGAGACACGGATATCGTGGTTCACCAAATGTAGGCTACGTCCACCAGAGAAATTTCCAATTCCTTCCTTTATTATTATCCAGCAAATGAAGGGATACAACCTACAACACATCCGATGTAACTTCCTCTTCTTTCTCTCACAGTCTCCTCTCTTAGAATACAATATTCACTCTCATTTATAGCTGCAATACAATTCCCTCATACATAAAAGAGGGTTTCCTTCTAGATAAAAACACCCTAACATAACTTCTACCTTCATATTTGCGACCTTATAATGAAATGTTTAGATTGACTACAAAATTACAATATTTGAATTGCACTTAAAAATTAATTTCAGCCCCCTCAAGGCCGGGGGGTGCTAAGAATTTTGTATCCTACAATTTCTTTGATCTACATATAAATTAGGAATATAATTAGGCTCCAAAACCAACATATATTGGTAGGTGTATGAAGCACTTCTACTAAGAGTTGCTTAGAGTGTTAAATATAAATTATATAGTGCTTCAGTAGACTTGGATTATCAATCTTAGATCTAATATACCATATATTTTTAAGAAAGTGTTGGTTTGGTATTACCAATACACAAAAGCCCATGTGTGGAAATCATAATAAAGAATCAAATCAAAGAATGAACCAATGGTGTTGGCTTATTGAGAGGCACCAAAACAAAGAGGGTTTGATCATGGAGACTTGGTAATAAAGGGAGAAAGAGATTGATAGTGGGAATACCTTACGAAAGAGGCAACATTGGATTAATGGAGATGATGTTGGTCGATACATCCAGTAGAAGAGTTGGTGACAAGATCGTGGTTGGCCTATAGTTTATTTCAATACAAAACATGGTTGCCTCAAATTTGGATATCTCTTTGGTTTTACAACATGTGGGTAATTTTGAAAAAGACACTACTCTCTATCCACTCACCTTAAACTTGTGGTGGTCTAATATCCATCGGTAATGATATACAAGTGACATACCCTTGTATGCAACATATTAGCATGTGATTTGGAAGGAATTGTCTTTCTTTACCTACAACCACCATTGGGATGATAAAATTGTGGTTTGAGTGGATAGCAGGAGAACTCCCTAATTCTTGGTGGATGAACACTATTTGTAGAATGATAGTTGTTGAAATTTCCCATTATTGCATTACCATTCAATAGAACAACGTAGTCTGATTACAATGTTGGTGTGTATGAATAGTTTCATAAATGAGTTGGTAAAGTTACTTCCATGATTGTTCTAATGTTTAATCTCGAGATTGTGTGCCTTAGTTATAAAGATCAATGTGAAGGTTTCATAAGGCAGTGATCTTCAAAAGGGTCTATGGGTTAAGTGATCACATCATAAGAACGGAATCCCTAATTGGTTGCACATGAAAGGATGCATCATGCTAATATCACTTGTAGATGAGAAATATATGTATAAATAACAATTGATCCAACACAAGAATTAGTGAATATCATTAAGGTAAGATAACACCATTAATTAGTTCTTATGGAAGAAATGAGTCCTCAAGCCATGCTTCCTAAAACTGAAATCCAACATGCCCATAAAATGATATGCATGTGTATAAATACTCTCACGGGTATTCCTAAGGGCCTATGTCAACAACTCCTCATTATTACACTCCATAAATTGTACCCACCAACTATTTAGAGGGCCTTATTCATTATCAACTAATTAATGGAGATTATGTTTGTGGATACATCCAGCAGAAGAGTTGGTGACAAGATCGTGGTTGGTTTCTAGTTGATTTCAATATAAATCATGGTTGGCTCAAATTTGGTTATCTCTTTGGTTGTATACCCTGTGGATAAGTTTGACAAATATACTACTCTCTATTCATTCACCTCAAACTTGTTGTGGTCCAATATCCATCAGTAGTGATATACAAGTGGCATACCCTTGTATGAAACATATTAGCATGTGATTTGGAAGGACTTGTTTTTTACCAACGGACATTACTAGGATGATAACATTGTGGTATGAGTGGAAAACAAGAGCATTCCCTAGTTCTTGATGGATGCACACTATTTATAGGATGTTAGTTGTTGGACTTTCCCGTTATTGCATTACCATTCAATAAAACAACCCAGTCTGGTTTCAATTTTGTTATGTATGAACACTTTCTTAAATGAGTTGGTAAAGTTGTTGCCATGACTATTCTAATGTTGAATCTCAACATTGTGTGACTTAGTTATAGATATCATTGTGAAGGGGCTATAAGGAAGTGACTGTAGAGAGGCTCCATGGGTTAAGTGAGCACATCATAAGAGGGGAATCCCTACTTGGTTTCACATGAAAGGATGCATTGTGTTCAGATCCATTATAGATAAGAGATATATTTATAAATAACAATTGATCTAGAACAATAATAAAAACAAGAATATAGAGAATATCCTTAAGGTAAGATAACACCATCAATTAATTTGTATGGAAGGAATGACTCTTAATCCATTCTTTCTAAAATAAAAACCCAACATGCCCATAAATTTATATTTATTTGTATAAATACTCTCACTAGTATTCCTAAAGGCCTATGTCGACTACTCCTCATTATTACACTCCATAAATTGTACCCACCAACTATTTAGTGTACCTTATTCAATAAGTATGGTTTCATTGCATTAATTAATGAGTTGACGCCAACTATGTCATGGGCCTTATTCCATGAGTATGGATAGATTACATTAATTATCCTCCCTAGCTACAGTATACATCAAGTTCACAATGTTGGAGGTAGTGCTTGGGTGAGTGTTCGGCGACCTTGTCTCCATTGTTCGATTAATTTTATTTACCTATGATTTTATGGTTATGTTAAAAGGCATGTATCATATATTTTGGTATATTGTGAAAAAAAAATTGATCTTGGCATACTACAAAGAGGTTTAAAAAAAAATTGGTCTATTTGAGTAACAAATTTGTTTATTTGTGGAGTAGTTAATACTTTGAAATTATACAAAATTAAGCCAATTTTCATACTCAATGAATTATGAATGGAGAGTGAGATATTTTGTAAATTTGAACATCTCTCTTTGTTAGAGGGTCAATTTATACTTCATGAATTATCCTTAGTTTGTGGAAAAAGGGATATTTCAAGTGTTGGCTCGAGGTTTTAGACACAAGTTTCGAAACGCTTCACCAACAAATACCTCATTCACGTCATCATATTCAATATTCATGGATTGAATAAGGTCTCACCCGAGACATGCTTGAGAATAAAAGAGACCAAATGGTTGTGCAGAACATGTCAGAATATTACAAATAGGAAACACTTGAATATAAGTTATGCATTAGATCTTATTCAATTATAACATCACTCTACTCATTCATGAAAGTAGTATACCCGTAACGCATGGTCTAACGTATCTAACAAGCATTCATTCATAATATAAATCATGATAGAATATCAAACGAGCATATAGCCTTCATTCATCAATCACAAATAAACATTCATATACATGGAGGATTGTAGCCTACTCGAAGTCTCAGTCAGATTGAACCAAAGACCCAAAAAATAGATCTCAATTTACTTTCTCCCTCATTTTCTTACAGTGCTATGAATACAAACAATTCCTAACAATGAATCATTCATTAACCAAAAGCCTAAGCCTTACATGTTTGCATGCATTTCTCTTATCTCTATAGGAGAGTGGAAATGATAACAAACTTGCCAACTCACAAACAACCTCGACCTTGAACAATATGTTTGTTAAACAATGATTATAATCATTACAGAGGATCTTCGAGGATTTGGCATGCATGCAAACTTTACAAATCCTTGTGCACAATATAGAACTAGTTGGTGCAAGCGCTAAATCTTGGCATCACATGGTGCAAAACTCATGGTGTGCATGTAGTGTGGATTTATGGTGTGTGCATGGTCTTGCTAAAATATTAGGGTGACAATAATCCCCCAACACTATTATTTGTCTCATCCTTGAGTCAATGAACTTAATTTTTCTATGACTTGGCTAATGGGAGGCACCTTATTCATTAGCTCTATAATGAATTTTTGAAACTATTTACCAGTCCTTGTCAAAGAAACTTTTGTCCATCTCGGTCGATGTTGTAGACAATCACAGTCTCTTGAATGTGTCGACAAACCTCAAAGTCTAAATGTGAATTCTTCCTTCATTTTTCAAGTATCTCGACTTCTCTAGCATCGATCTTAATCTGGACCATCTTGGGATATTTTCCCTTCATCATCCAGTCCAGAACCTCCTGCATCATTCGATCCAAGTCCCTCATCCAAGAGTTAGTTTTATCACCCAAGTGACCTCTAGGTTAGCGACTAGGGTGTTACTCTGATCCAGGTGGATATCAGCGGCCACCCACCTTTTCCAACTGGCTCAAAACAGCTTTCTGACAATTTTGGTAATTTACTATTTTTAGCAGTTTTTAACTTTTGAGGCCATTTTGAGGGCCTAAATGAAGGTTTTTCGGTATCAATATTCTCAATGATATATGATGGCTTTGATTGATCCCCCAAAATGAATCTCCTCGACAATACATTTCCAACAAGATATCATGCGCCCCAAATGGAGATCTTATGCCAAAGTTACGCCCCCGGGAAGTTGATACACCAAACTACCCAAAACTGGGTCCACAAAACTATTGGATTTTCATCTTCCGGGGTTAGGGTTTTGGATTTTATTTATGATAAAAAGGCCTTTGGAGCCTCATTGTAAAATCATCTTCTTGCGAATGTGAGTAGTAGACACATCTCTTCTCAAAGATAAGTTGCCACCATTCTAGCGATTCTTTCACTCTGTATTTTTACAGTCTTTGTACATTTTCTCTCATTAATAGAAAATTGTGTATTAATATATCTATGTGTTTATGGTTTCATTTTTGATACATTTATTTTATATTATTGGATATCTTATATATCTCTGTACATTGATTTATTATATCTCCACTCTCATTTTGTGCCGAAAATAATCTGGATCAGTGGTATCAGAGCAGGCTGCTCTTGATCATTTTTTAGTGCATGTCCCTGACGAGGTCTGAGTATAGAAAGTTTTGTCTCGAGTTTGTCTCTCTTGAAGAAAAGTTCTCTCACATGTCTAAGAAACCCTCCATGGCAAAAGAAAAGAGAAACAACAGAGAAAACGATTCTATTAATATGTTGCTTGAGAAAGCTCTCACGTGATAGAGGGATGAAATGATGGAGAATTTTTCCCACATCCTTCAATGCATGCTAATAAAAATAGGTGCATCTTCATCAAGCAGCCATTTTTGAAGTACCTCTTTCATATTCCCATATTTGAAGGACAGATGGATGTGGATGCCTTAGAAAAATGGTTAAATCTGCTAGAAGTTTATTTCTCTGTTCATAATTTCTCTGACAGGGAAACGATCACATTTTCACTCCTTAAGGCTCTCCCCCATGTCAAACAATGGTGGGAAACTTACTGAGAGAAAATTTACATAGAGGATTCTATAATATATGGGGCCTATCCCACTTGGGATTTTTTTCTGGATGCAGTAAAGGAACAGTAATACCTTGTTGGCAACTATGAGGACCAGTACATAACATGGACCACACTGCGGCAAGAAAGGGGCCAAGCAGTTCCAAAGTTTACCAATACCTTCCATACCTTGCGCACCAATATAGGTATCAAAGACTCTGAATGACATTTGGTTCTGAAATAACATGTGGCTCTACACAAATACATCCAAAATGAAATGGATTTTATAGACATATCATCACTCTGTTTTGTTTATCGATATGTTGTTAAAATCGAGCAGAAGTTTAAGCACCCGAAAAAATGGGAGTTTGGGTTTGCAAATCCACAACAACCAAAGTATGATAAAGACGGCCCTAACAAACAGCATCCTGAAAACCAGTCCAAGCCACAAGAAAAGAAGGGTCATGGAAAAATGAAGAAGGACACTAGAAAATGGTGTGATTTCTACAAAAGCCCTGGAACAACACTGATGAATGTTGCTCAAAACAGTCATTGGTGTCTGAGATAAAATACAAGGACCCGAACCCTGATTCATAATTTGATTATGAAAATATTGATAGAAGACAGATCATCGACATAGACCCCACTACTATTGTCGTGACCGCAGCAATTCAACTAGAAGAACCAACAGATTCTGAAGAGGGGGAGTGCATTTTCCATTCATAGGTGTGGGTGAAGGGGACCCCACTGCATTTTATTGTTGATAGTGGAATCTAGAAGAACCTCATCTCAGCAGAGGTCATCAAATAGTTGGGATTGTTGACAACACCACACCCACAGCCTTACAACATCAGGTGGCTTCACCAAAGACGAGATATTCATGTCAGCCAGTAGTGTTGATTGTCATCCGGCATCCAGCCCTTCAAGGACAAGGTATTATGTGATGTTTCCCCCTTGGATGTTTGTGATGTTCTCTTAGGTTGGCCATATATGTGGAAGATCCATGTTATTTATGAGTCTTGACCCCGTAGTGTCATTATTACTCTTGGGGGTCATCTCTACAGGATACTAGAGGTAATTCTGACTATTGTCCCACCTAAACAGTGTCGCAAGGTAGTATCTCATACTACAAAATTTAGCTTCTTCATAGTCTGGTCAAAGCATGAATAGAAGAACACCATTGTAGCCTCATTCCAAGCACCTTCTATCCAACAAAAGAAGGTCGATAAGATTTCAGCAAAGTGTAAATATTATTTTTGCACTCAAGCATCTCATGTAGCTAGACTGGTTAAAAATTTCCAACCCTTTCAGCCACAGGTTCGTGATAACCTTGGACGAGCTAAGCAGCACGACTTCTCCAATAAGGCAAGGAGCTCATCAAGATGCAGATTCAACAAATGCTTTTCCCTATCCCCCGATCACTCAACGCAATGGATACCATTGCTTCCTAAGGAGGTAGGATTGATCTAGGTGGATATCAGTGGCCACCCACCTTTTCCAACTAGCTCATAACAGTTTTATGGCAATTTTGGTAATTTACTATTTTTAGCAGTTTTTAACTTTTGGGACCATTTTGAGGGCCTAAATGAAGGTTTTTCAGGATTGATATTCTCAATGATATCCAAAGGCTTTGATTTATCCCCCAAAATGAATCTCCTCGACGATACCTTTCCAACTAGCTATTGTGCGCCCCAAACGGAGATCTTATGCCAAAATTATGCCCCCGAGAATTGATACACCAAACTACCCAAAACAAGGTCCACAAAATTGTTGGCTTTTCATATTTTGAGGTTAGGGTTTTAGATTGTATTTATAATAAAAAGGCCTTTGGAGACTCATTGTAAAATCATCTTCTTGCGAATGTGAGTAGCAAACACATCTCTTCTCAGAGACAAGTTGCCACCATTCTAGTGAGTCTTTCACTCTGTATTTTTACAGTCTTTGTACATTTTCGCTCATTAATATAAAATTGTGTATTACTCTATCTTTGTGTTTATGGTTGCATCTCTGATACATTTCTATTATGTTATTGGATATCAGAGATATCTTTGTACATTGCTTTATTATATTTCCACTTTCATTTTGTGCCGAAAATAATCTGGATCATACTGCCATCATGTGTGTGCTTCATCTTCTTCCTATATTTTACTAGCTATATGAGGGTGGAGAAGACTAGGGTAGTCGAACATGATATGGGGGGTATCTAGTAGCATTGGATTGCTAGATTATGCAAGTTGGTTGCTTGATTGCATGGGGATCACCTACTCTCGCCCCTTGGGCCCTAGGGTGACCTTTGCATAGAAATTGTATCATGGCTCAGATGTTGCAGTCGATAAAATATAGGCTAGGCCCCCTACCCAAGAGATGTTCATGGATGTGTAACTCTCTTGGGAGTTCATCCTTTGGTCTTTGGGCCTCCTTTTTTCCTTTATTCGAGTGCATTCTTCTCTCTTATTGCAAGTAATTTTTACGAGGAAAATAACTCTATGGCATGGGGTAAACCACAATATACAGAAATGACTGCAGAAATAAACTCTAATCTCAAGTATGTTGTATAAAAAAATATTCTAACAAGACAAGATAAAGAGCCTAACTCTTCCATACATTCGATGAAGTCCACCATTAAGCACTCAACTCAAAGCAATATACCTACAACTTTCCCTCAACAACCAATATACACAAGCATATGGTGATAATATATAAATTTAGCACATACAATAGCATAATCCATCAATATTCATAACAAATATGCAATAAAAATTAACATATTTGCAAGACATTAATTGGATGAGAAAAGAGTATTTCTATTAAAATGTAATCAACAAAAGTGTATGAATGACAAACTTATGTGTCGACATGTTCGAAACTGAGAAACTAAGTCCCTTCCAGTTGGGCCTCCACCACTTCAATCCTCCACCAAAGGCAAGCTCATATAAGAGAGACAATGAGGTTCTCCATCAAGTAGGGAAGAGCTTGGGGGCTGAACAATGTGTTTATACTTAAAGGGATAAAGGGATGCAGACTCAATATGAAGTGAGTAATTTCTCTAGAGTAACTTTTCTCTCAAAGTTGAATTCTTCTCCCCTTTCCCACATCTTGGATATGGTCCATTTATAGCCTTCAAATGGAACTGAACGGTTGACTCGAAACATTTCCATTATATGGAAGTTCAAGGATCATGGATCTCGTGATGTGACATGGAAACCCGACACCATTTTTTTATTTTTGGCACAAAACCATATGTACGCGGGTTGTAATGGTGCAACCTGCATATACACATGTTGTATAACTGTTAGGGTGCGTATGTGTGGAAAAATATTATTTTATCTCTAGGAGATGCAAAAATGGACTTCAAGTCTGCATAGGGAAATGGAAAAGGCCTTCTGAGCAAATTTTCATAGGGTGAGGCAAATCTTTCTATAACAGTAACCACCATGTTATGGAACCCTTAGTTGAGAAGAATATTTATCTCTACTAGTTCGTATCCATTGATCCTTGCTCTATTGTTGGACCAGCCATGGTGCTTGTGCCCGAAGGTAAGAAAGAAGTGAGTTTGGCTCCTTGGCTCGGCTTGGACTGCACCTTACTTTCTAAAATCTCTGGATATTGTATTTTAACTCTTAGAAAAGTAACTGGTAGTGGGACAATGATGAATATAAATAGTCGTGTGGGTCATTTTTCCTATGTGGTTGCTTACTCAGTATTGCCTTTGATTCCTTCCCTATCATGATTACTATCTCTCAGTTGTACCTGTTGTGATGATCATTCCCACCCCCATGTCATCTTGATCTATCACGGCAATAATCATATGTACCAGTATACCACTGACACACCCTTTAGGACATGTTTCCATAACTATTTTGGTCCCTCATGTTGTTGTGACCTATCTAAGCCCAATTTCCCATCACTTCACTAACCATAGGCCATGTTGTCTTACTATCCTATCCTTTCATTTCAACTCTTGCATTTAACCCATAAAGTTCTTCAAATCTTTTAAATCTATGAGGGTATGAACTCATCCTATCCCTTGAATTCCATAGATATGTTCTATCCTACTAATCATTGCATAATTATACCTACCTTTACTCCTGCCTACCTAAATCCTACTCTACACTAACTCTAAAACTTTAAATAAGATATATGAGGTTTCAACCAAGATATGTGCACGAATTACAAAGGTAGTGCATTGGATTGTATTGAAGTTATACGATGTGCCAAGATTTGATGGTACAAGGCCAATTGACACATTCATGGAGCAGATAGAAGAATTGTTCCTAAAGACCCAAAGGATATAGACCATGGATTTGGTCATTAAAGGAACACCTATGCACTGGTGGGAGATGCACCATGTAGATATGCAAGACTAGGCACATATGATAGAATATATTAAAGTTAGGTTCAAGCCCATAACCAACTTTGAATTATTGAACTAGTACAAGGGTATTGAAGATCCTCATGCACCTACTTTCTTCGATGAAAGGCACTAGATGAACAAGGATATTCCTAATGTGCATGTTGTTTCAAATCAAAATAAGGACACCATGTTGAAAGTTGTATGTGTGTTCCATACACCACTTGTAACCTCAAAACCCCTAGATAATCAATGCACGCAGAGATCGAAACCATCTCGAGGTTGGGACACTAACCTTGTTGGCAGGATACACATAGCAGGACCCAATGAATAGCCATGGAAAGGATAAATAAATCAAGTTTGAATGAAGATGCATCGCATCCTTCCAGATTCAGATTCCTAGTGATGACACACTTTGTGTGGGAAAAGGATTCATAGTGGATAGGCACTGTGCACAATTAGAATTAGAATTAGGTAGATTAGATAAGATAATTAAATAGGTATATTAGACTAGATTGACACAATAAATCAAGAAGAGATAGTTCATACCCAAACATGGATTTAGAAGATCCAAATGTGATTAAGGTATAAGTTACAGAGTACAACCCAAAGGTTGGAACAGCGGGACATGACAGCTAGCTACCAGGACGCAGGAGGATACGACAGGGGAGAGGTGGGTAGTTATCACTCGAACAAGTGATGATGACATGGGGAATAGGAATCAATTATGGAAATAATTTCCCATGTTTCATGATATTTATGGCAGTAAAGGCTATTATGGATGAAGAGTACAAACCTCAAAGGATAGTTGGACAACCAGGTACCATGGGCGGGAAGTCACCCGCTAAGTATTTAACACTCAAAGGACATCCTTCACTTCATTATTTACACACAACATGATGAGTATATAGTGAAAAATCTGAGTACAAAATGCCCAAATCATCAAAAGCATCAAAATTTCAAGGAAGTAGTGTCACATATTGTGTACAAGTATCCCTTCCAACACATAGTTTCCACATTAATTCCAGAACATAGCTCTTGAACTGAAGGTAATGGTATAAGAGCTCAGGGATGCTAATAATTTAACAAGAATAATGGCCTTCCCAATTAAAACCCAAGTGTGGAAGAAATTCTAGGCATCAAAGGAATAGTCCATTCCCCCACCTAAGCTACCACCCAACATATGTATCAAGGGCCCCTTAGTAGGAATTTTTTTGAAGCTAAAATATGTCGA
>ML828346.1:114683-137986 GCA_009831015.1 Picea engelmannii
AATATATATATATATATATATATATATATATATATATATATATATATATATATATATATATATGGTAAATATTGACTTTATGTGATTAATTGGAATTTCTATGTGCATGGATTTTGTGTTATCTTCATTTTTTCTCTCTCTATGAATTAACTTGTGGTATTGGAGCATGGTTTGATTTGAACTCTCTCATGAGAGTGGTATGATGTTGGGAGCATGGGAGACACAAAATGAAGAATGGTTCAAGGGTATATGAATCATGGTAAAATGGCACATGAAAATGTATTACAAGAATTAATGTGAAGCATTGGTAAAATCACATTGAGGAAGAAGTACTTGGTTAAGGAGTGATTGGCTCGACTAATTGTATTTCGAGCAGGATGGACGTTGATAATGAAGCTGGTTGTTGTTTTGTAGTATCATTTTCTCTAGCATGCAATTGTAAATTACTATTTTTATGGAGTTGATTTTTATCACATGTAAAAAGAGCATATGGTTGTAAGACCTATTTAGGCATGTGTACCCTTGGTTTGAAAGTTTACCAGTGTAAAGTATAGATGTAGACTTAGATGATAGATGGGGGCATGTTGTATTCTTGAAAACTTGGTAAATAAAATTTAAGGGGGGGGTAGGTTAATATCCCAAATCAAGTTCAAGGGGGGGAATGTTGGGTTAATCTTGACTAAGTCATAGAGTAGATAAGATAACCTTGATACAATCAATGATGGGTTTATTCTTGGTGGTTTATGGGCCCATGGTATTGGTTAACCCATGATATTTTCCCATGGGATTATATGTGATGAAGCCTATTTAAAGACTTGAAGAACTCCATTGTCAAATTCCTCAATTCGCTCGGTGATTGGTTTTCTTGAATAATGCTAATAAATATATATATCTTGAGTGTTGGTTTTCTCGGTAAAGGGTTTCCAAGGTAAATATTGGATTTATTTGCTTATTTTTTTTTTGTGCCTATTTTTGTGTTATTTGTCTCTTTAGGTTAACATGGTGCTTCATTTCTATGTGCCATTCACCATCCAAGAAAATCCCAGACCACTCTCGCTAAAGAGGCCAGGCCTATTGGGCTCTGATACCACATGTAAGAAAGTGAGAGAGATTAATAACATAAGATAGGCACAAAATAAAATATCAAGCACATAAGACACCATGATTTAACTTAGAAACCATTTACCGAGAAAACCAACACTCAATATATATATTTAATTGGACTTATCCAAGTGAACAAACATAAAGATACTTGAGGAATTTTACAATGGAGTTCTTCAAGCCTTTAAATAGGCTTCATCACATATAATCCCATGGGAAATGTTGGTTCTCTCTTCTCGTTGGAGGGTTAAAGACCCATGGTTCGATAATATTTTTCACAAACAAAACCCCATAGGCACTGACATATTCAATCTCCAGTCAAGGACTGAAGAAGGTCTCACTCAAGATGCCATGAGAATCACAGAGACATTGGTCTTGTGTAGGGTGTGAAGGAACAAAAAAATATGAAAAATTCATTATCTAGTCATTCATTCATTCATCATGCATGGAATAATATAAAAAATATAGACATTCAAGCCATAACCCATCATATGTAGATATTCAAGACAATAACATACAATATAGCCAGACCTTGCTCAAGGTACATTAACAATCAAGAACATAGGTGAGACATGCACTTAGACCTTTATCTACTTTCTCTTTCACACATAACAGAAACCAAAACTAACAATAAGTGAAACTCAACACTACTTGAGATATAGCTTGTATCTCTCTCAAACAATAATGAAATCTCTCTTCACTCAAAATCCCAACCCTTACATATCTGCATGTATCCCCCCATATCTTTCTCAAAGCAAGGAAATCATAACAATGTTTCCAACTCATCCATAACCTCGCCCATGATCAGTCGGGTTGTTACAAAATTAGTTACAATGATTCTTGAAGATATTTTTGGATTTGGATTGCATGCAGTTTCTTTAAGTCCTTGTGTATAGTAGAAAATGGGTTGGCATGCACAGTGAAAAAATAGATTGGCACATGTAGTACAAAATGGGCTGGCATAAATGGGCTGGCATGTGCAGTGAATCCTTGGTTGGTGCAAACTCTGAAACTTGGCATCACACATTGCATATCCTTGAGCAAGTGCATTGTTGACTTGTAACATGTGTGTAGTCTCCAAAATGTTGGGTATGTGTTATATTCTGCATCGGGAAATGTGTCACATATATAGGTGGTTTTTTAGCACATGGTTTTTTGCCGATGGTTTTCTATTACCGATTAAGGAATTAGGGTTGTTGACTAATCCAAGTCATTGGGTTAGGGTTTTGGATTCCGCTGGATCCTATATGTATATTTTATTGTAAACAATTTATCAATATGAATGAATATAGAATATATTGGTTTTCCCGGTTTGGGTTTCCAGGGGAAAAATATCTGTGTAATGTTTGTATTTTCCATTGTATCTTTTTTGTTCTTTTACTGAAAATCTGTTTGCAATAAATATTGTACAAGGTTAAAATCTACATTTGGTATCAGAGCTTTGTTGGCTTCAGGGGGACGCCTTTGTGTTCAAGGGTTTGGCTCGAGACAATGATAAGACTTGTTACAATGGGATATCTGTGGTATTGATTTTTCAGGTGAAAAGAAATGGAAAGAAATTCGAAGATGGGGATCGAGAAGTTTAATGGGCAAAGTTTTGATCTGTGAAAGCTCAAGATGGAATATCTATTGGTGGACAGAGATCAGTGTATCATGATAGATCCAGGTACTGCACCTACAGGAACTTCAACAGATGACTAGAAAAAGTTGGATCAGAAGGCAAAGAGAACAATCTGACTGTGTCTCTCCGATTCAATATTACTGAATGTGTCAGAGGAAGCTACAACCAAAGATTTATGGGAAAAGTTGTGGAACTTGTATAAGTCTAAGTCCCTTGTAAATAAAATGTTCATGAGAAAGAAGCTATATAACCTGAGGATGAGAGATGGAGACTCGGTGGCAAAGCATTTGAACGCCTTCAATGCTGTGGTAAGTCAGTTAGTATCTATTGAGATTAAAATTTCAGATGAAGATAAATGTATCAGTTTACTGTGTTCTTTACCAGACTCGTGGGATAGTCTAGTTGTGGCCATAGGTAGTAATACAACTGCCTTGAATTTTGATGAAGTAGTCTCATCCTTGTTGTCAGAGGAGATGAGACAGAAGAATATGGAAGGATAGAGCATAGATGTATTATTTGCAAGAGGACATTTCCATGAAAGAAATAGATCTAAGTTCTCAAGTGGGAGATATAAGTCTAAGGGTAGATATAAATCTCTTGGAAAGTTTGTAAAGGTATGTTGGATATGTGGAAAAGAAGGGCACTACAAGAAGCAATGTAGATCCAAAGATGAGAAAAAGAAGGGATCTGAAAAATCTCCTTCTACAGAAGAAAATACCTCCAAGGAAGAAGGAGGGGATGTGTACTTGGCTTCTTCAAGCACACATGCAGATCACGAGGAATGGTTGGTTGAATCAGGTGCATCCTTTCATATGGCTCCCCACATGGAGTGGTTCTATGAATATATTGAAAGGTATGATGGAGGTAATGTTTTCTTAGGCGATGATTCGACAAACAGAATCATAGGACGAGGAAAATTCAAGTTGAGGCTCATAGATGGAAGGATTAGAACACTGCCTAGTGTTCTACACATCCTAGGTTTGGCTAGAAATTTGATTTCTGTAAGAAAAATGGATGATGCAGGGGTAAAAACAATATTTGAAAAGGAAACCTGCAGGATAGTTCGAGGAGCAATGGTGTTGCTGAAGGGAGTTCGGTTTGGAACTCTGTATAAGCTGTAAGGAAGCACTATTAGTGATGGGTGTAATATTTTCATTGTTCCTAATATTGGATTTGAAGAAGAAAGAACTCCTACAATCTCTGGAGAAAAGGTTATGTTGTGGCATCAAATACTGGGGCATATCGAAGAGAAGGGTCTTCGACTACTACATAGTAAAGGTATGGTTGAAGGTATGTATAACTTCTCTTTGGATTTTGATTTTTGTGAAAATTATCTATATGGGAAGAAAAATTGGGTAAGATTACTCTCTAGTGCAACGAGGGCAGAAGGAATTTTACAGCTAGTTCACAATGAGTTTTTTGGACCTATGTCGGTCCCATCATTGGGAAAATCTGTGCACTATGTCTCATTTATAGATGAATTCTCGAGGAATACTTGGATATATTTCCTCCAGAAGAAATATGAAGTCTTTGACAGGTTTAAAGAGTTTAAGGATCTTGTTGAGAATCAAATAGAGAAAATAATTAAGGAGTTAAGGATAGATAATGGCGAAGAGTTCTGCAGGAATGAATTTGAATAATTCTGTAAGAAGTGAGGTATAGAAAGGCATAAGACTACTCCATATGCACCTCAACATAATGGAGTTACAGAAAGGATGAACAGGACGTTAATGGAAAAAGCAAGGTGCATGCTCAGTGGTGCCAAGTTAGGGAAAGAATTCCGGGTAGAGGCAGTGGGTACTACATGTTACCCGGTCAATGGATCACCTTCATCAACATTGGATAACAAGATTCCACAAGAGATATGGACTGGTAATGAACCTTCTCTCACACATATCAAGGTATTTGGTTGTGATGCATATGTTCATGTTCCAAAGGAAAATAGGAGTAAGCTAGATAAGAAGGTCAAAAAGTGTATCTTTATTGGATATAAATATGGTCTCAAAGGTTATAAACTTTGGAACCTAGAAACTAAGAAGGTAGTGTATAGTCGAGATGTGATATTTAGAGAAATAAAGGATGCTGTTAAAAAATAAGTCTTACCAAGTAAGGAAGAACCAGAGAAAATAGAGTTTGATTTAAAGGATGATGAGTCAGACTCTACAAAAGAACAAGAATAAGAAGAAGAAGATCCTCATAATCCAATATTGAGGAGATCGGTTCGAGAAAGAAGGCTACCGGAAAGGTATATTCCATATGATTTCCATTCAAATTTTTCTTTGTCTATTACTGATGATGATCCTAGAACTGTCAGGGAGGCAGTGGATTCAGAGGATGGAAATATCTAGAAAAGGGCCATGGATGAAGAAATGACATCTTTGGATAAGAATGAGGCTTGGGATCTAGTGGAGTTGCCGACTAGAAGAAATCCCATCGGCAACAAATGGGTATTTAAAAAGAAGCTGAATGCAGAAGGAAAAGTGGAGAAACACAAAGCTCGGTTAGTAGCAAAGGGTTATTCCCAGGTTGAGGGAATTGAATTTGGTGAGATTTTTTCTCCTATTGCCAAGTTAACCTCTATAAGATTTTTGTTATCTGTTGTTGCTGCATTTTATTTTGAAGTAGAACAAATGGATGTGAAGACAACATTGCTACATGGGGATCTGGAAGAAGAAATCTATATGAAGCAACCATAAGGTTATGCTGTGAAGGGAAAGAAGGAGTTGGTATGCAAGTTGTAAAAGTTCCTGTATGGTTTAAAACAATCACCAAGGATGTGGTATCAAAAATTTGATACTTATATGCTGGGACTTGGATTCACAAGAAGTAAAGAGGATCATTGTGTGTATTTTAGATTAATTGGTGATCATTTGATTTATTTGGTCTTGTATGTGGAGGACATGTTGTTGATAGGAAACAACAAGGAGATTATCCAGGATGTGAAAACTCAATTGTCCTCTAAATTTGACATGAAGGATCTTGGTGCTTCAAATTTCATTTTGGGCATGGAAATTAAAAGAGATCGGAAAAAGAGGAAAATCTGGTTAAATTAGAGAAAATATGTCGAGAAAATATTAAAGAGGTTTAATATGCAAGAATGTAAACCAATCAAGGTTCCTATTCTTGTTGGTGTAAAGTTATATGCGGATCAGTGTCCCAAGACACATGAAGAGGAGGAGGACATGTCTCATGTTCCATATGGGAGTGAAGTTGGCACTTTAATGTATGCAATGGTATGTACTATACTGGACATTGCACATGCAGTGGGAGTTTTGAGCAGGTATATGTCAAAACCAAGGAAGGATCATTGGATAGCAGTAAAAAGGGTTTTCATGTATTTGGATGGAACTTCTAGCTATGGATTGTGCTATGAAGGAAGACCGAGATTGGATAGAGTGGTGGATATACAAGGCTTTGTTGATGCAGACTGGGCTAGAGATCTAGATCGTAGGAGATCTACAAGTGGGTATGTGTTTAACCTATTTGGAGGAGAAATAAGTTGGATGAGCAAAAGGCAGGTTGTAGTGGAAATTTCAACTACAGAAGCTGAATACATGGAAACCACTCATGCAAGTAAGGAAGCAGTATGATTACAAAGATTGTGTTCAGGTATTGGGTTGGTACAACAAGCTGTAAGGATAGATTGTGACAGTCAGAGTGCAATTTTTCTGGCGAAGAACCCGACTTATCATTAAAAAAAAAGCATATTGATATTCAATATCACTTTGTGAGAGACATGGTTGAAGAAAATAAAGTATTGCTGATGAAGGTGGACACTTTGAAGAATGTTGCAGATTCATTAACAAAATCTGTGAGCACTGAGAAGTTTTCTTGGTGTAGAGGATCCATGGGCATTGTTGCCCTAGATTGTTGACTATGTAACCCTGTAACCCCCTGTATGAAAAGAAAACAACAAGTGGGAGAATGTTGGGTATGTGTTATATTCTTTGCATGAATAGATCTAGTGTCTGCTACGTTGAGCCTTGGGAAACATATCACATATATAGGTGGTTTTTCGGCACATGGTTTTTTGCCAATGGTTTTCTATTTTCGGTTAAGGAATTAGGGTTGTTGACTAATCCAGGTCATTGGGTTAGATTTTTGGATGCCACTGGATCCTATATCTATATTGTATTGTAAACAATGTATCACTATGAATGCATATATAATATGATGGTTTTTTCGGTTTGGGTTTCCAGGAGAAAAATCTCTATGTAATGTTTGTATTTTCCATTGTATATTTTCTGTTCTCTTACTGAAAATCTGTTTGGGGTAAATATTTTACAAGGTTAAAATCTACACAAACCTTAGGTGCCAACATGACCCCAACATTATTAGTTGTCTCATCCTTGAGCCAACGAATCTGGTTACAATGTGATAGAGGAGGTTCATGAAATTGTTTTAATGAGTTCCTAGATGAAGGCTTTGAAATGGACATCAACCTCGTAAAAAATTTCCTGCAACTCCTACATATTCTTGCAAAAATATTTGACCTCACCTGATGTGATCGTTGGCCAAGTAAGGTTGACTTACTCCACTAGTTTTACAATCGGGGTTGTTGCTGCTTGCACATCTGCAAGTTTGTGGTAATGAAGCTAGGCTTTGTATACTATGTTAAGCACAATGCATGAGAGCCTCTATTGTTCATTGTGGGCCAACACAATCTTTTGAATCTTGGTGGTGATCGTTGTCATGGAATATTGTCACTCGACAAGTGGCACAAAGTGTAGTGCATACTTCTGCTACACTAGATGTGCCTCAGTTGCACAAATTTGATCATTGATAGCAAGCACAAACTTCCGAGACATTCTGGAGATGCATATAGAGTTTGAAACTATATTTGACCACCCCTACGAAATCTATGATGTGTGTTTTCCCATATTTCCATTCCTCTTCTACCATTGCTATTCATTGTTGTAGCCCCTCTTTGTTAAATTGTGGAGTGCACTTCATATTTTCCTAAAGCTCAAGGTTCTATGCTTCCATGTACATGACTCTCTCCTTTACTTTAGTAAGTTTTTCTAGTGTGGGGAGGTTCGAAGTGTATTATGTGGTATGAGGAATTTGTGCATAACCCTCATCAAATACACTAATCAATGATGTGTGCATAATGATATCTATTGTATGGAGTGATTTGGTCTCTTGGTGGGCCACTTCAATTACTGGGAAACCATTATCTGGCGATGTGTGTCTTGAGTTTCTTTGTGCATGACAATTTTGTGGTCATGTTGTTGCTCCAATTGTGCATGCAAATGGATGAGTACATGATTCCTTTCCCCTAGTTCATTCATAATGTTATTCAAATATGTTTGCAGGTCTTGTGAAGGTACGTGAACCAACTCTAGCTTGGCATAGGGCCACGATCGAGGCTCTACAAAGTTGGATGTCTTGATGGTAGTGATTTCCAAAGGGATGAAATGCAACACTCATATCTGGGAATTGATGCGTGGTGAAGTGGGGTGAGCTGTACTCTTTGTCATCCTTTGTTCATGGGGTGGGGACTCGGTTGTTAGATAAATCTCCATATGTCAACATAGTTTATTTATCTTCTTCACTCTCTCTCTAATCATTATTTGTTGGACTAGCAAATCAACCTTTAGATCCTTGATGAGGTGCAAGAAAACCATGGAAGCCTGCCATGGTGCCTATGTTGTAGTGTGGGTCTCAAGTCCCTTTTCTTTACTATGATCGGGAAAAATTGTGGGCATGGAAGATGTCATGGGGATTTCCTGTATAATAGGTGCAGTGTCAGTCTATCATGGTGGAGTTAGTGTGCACTCTTTCTCGCTAGCCTTAGGACTAGGACTTAGCATGAGTGTTTCATGTAGTTTCTTCATAGGTGGCGTCTTTGTTGGTGTCTTCTGCGTTGACTTCTTCTTGGGCCCTTTTCCATTTTCTACTTCTTTAGAAGAATCTGCATGCATCCGCTTTCCCACAGTTCCTTTTCCCTTTCCTTAGGATGTCACAGCCTATTTCTGCTTAGTCACTTGTTCTTTATCCTTCTATTGGGATTGCTCTACCTTTTTCTTCTCCTTCCTTTTCTTCATTCTTATTTCCAGTTGCTCTACTTCATCCTTGGGTGTGGGCCACAAGTTTTCTAGCCACTCAACGATAGCCTATTTGATGTCTTCCTCGATGATATAGAATGGAAGTATTCTAGTTTCGACTTCTAGATACGTGCTTGGATAAATAAACACATTATGTAAATTGCACTAAAAAAAAAATTAATCCTTGTACCTGAGCATGGTGTTGTGCGATATGCATGGTACTAGCACAACTGCTCGTTGAAGTTCAGTAAACAACACATCAAAGGAGTTGTTGTTCTTGACCTGGATGCTAATGTCCTTGGTGTTCTATAGTTCCAAGAACATTTGTGTTGGGAACCAAGTCGAGGTGTGTATATTATAGTTGCGATGTGGTGGTGGTTTCCATACAACCATTGCTAGGAGAAAGAACACCCATATATAGTGAAACTCCCTACCGAAATCAGTTGTTTCTAAACAATCCTCTACAAACTCATTCAATAGGTATTGTGCCCATGCCATTATAAATTTGTTGACGAAGTGTTCTACAACGATGAATATCCTTAATGGGCACTCATCCTTGTGGCACTTTTGCATCATTTTGCAAGCAAGTAGTTGCATGGAAAATCATACTCTGTGATCATTTATCTCTGCAATCACCAGTCATGTGGATCCCCTCTATGTATTGTATTTCATGTAGATCTCGTCATGCATTGCATCCTTATCCTTTAATTCTTCAGCTGGATTGTCGCCCTCTATGGGGAGGCCAATGATTGGGTTTATTGTTCAACGTCGCCCTGATACAGTTGATTGAGGCAAAGGACTCCCACATGCAAGTGAGTAAGTAATTTCCATACACACTGGTTAATGGACTAGTTGCACCCAAAATGTGGGTAATCTAGTAGATACATTATTACAGATTGCTTCAGAGGTTTTTCCCATTCCTTGGTGGTTGAGTGTAGTTGTCCATCTGGTTGTATAATAACTTATGCATAGGTGTCAAAATATAGTTCTAGGAATTATTCTTCATTCTATATATTAAAGTCGACATATTTTAGCTTCAAAAAAATTCCTACTAAGGGGCCCTTGATACATATGTTGGGTGGTAGCTTAGGTGGGGGAATGGACTATTCCTTTGATGCCTAGAATTTCTTCCACACTTGGGTTTTAATTGGGAAGGCCATTATTCTTGTTAAATTATTAGCATCCCTGAGCTCTTATACCATTACCTTCAGTTCAAGAGCTATGTTCTGGAATTAATGTGGAAACTATGTGTTGGAAGGGATACTTGTACACAATATGTGACACTACTTCCTTGAAATTTTGATGCTTTTGATGATTTGGGCATTTTGTACTCAGATTTTTCACTATATACTCATCATGTTGTGTGTAAATAATGAAGTGAAGGATGTCCTTTGAGTGTTAAATACTTAGCGGGTGACTTCCCGCCCATGGTACCTGGTTGTCCAACTATCCTTTGAGGTTTGTACTCTTCATCCATAATAGCCTTTACTGCCATAAATATCATGAAACATGGGAAATTATTTCCATAATTGATTCCTATTCCCCATGTCATCATCACTTGTTCGAGTGATAACTACCCACCTCTCCCCTGTCGTATCCTCCTGCGTCCTGGTAGCTAGCTGTCATGTCCCGCTGTTCCAACCTTTGGGTTGTACTCTGTAACTTATACCTTAATCACATTTGGATCTTCTAAATCCATGTTTGGGTATGAACTATCTCTTCTTGATTTATTGTGTCAATCTAGTCTAATATACCTATTTAATTATCTTATCTAATCTACCTAATTCTAATTCTAATTGTGCACAGTGCCTATCCACTATGAATCCTTTTCCCACACAAAGTGTGTCATCACTAGGAATCTGAATCTGGAAGGATGCGATGCATCTTCATTCAAACTTGATTTATTTATCCTTTCCATGGCTATTCATTGGGTCCTGCTATGTGTATCCTGCCAACAAGGTTAGTGTCCCAACCTCGAGATGGTTTCGATCTCTGCGTGCATTGATTATCTAGGGGTTTTGAGGTTACAAGTGGTGTATGGAACACACATACAACTTTCAACATGGTGTCCTTATTTTGATTTGAAACAACATGCACATTAGGAATATCCTTGTTCATCTAGTGCCTTTCATCGAAGAAAGTAGGTGCATGAGGATCTTCAATACCCTTGTACTAGTTCAATAATTCAAAGTTGGTTATGGGCTTGAACCTAACTTTAATATATTCTATCATATGTGCCTAGTCTTGCATATCTACATGGTGCATCTCCCACCAGTGCATAGGTGTTCCTTTAATGACCAAATCCATGGTCTATATCCTTTGGGTCTTTAGGAACAATTCTTCTATCTGCTCCATGAATGTGTCAATTGGCCTTGTACCATCAAATCTTGGCACATCGTATAACTTCAATACAATCCAATGCACTACCTTTGTAATTCGTGCACATATCTTGGTTGAAACCTCATATATCTTATTTAAAGTTTTAGAGTTAGTGTAGAGTAGGATTTAGGTAGGCAGGAGTAAAGGTAGGTATAATTATGCAATGATTAGTAGGATAGAACATATCTATGGAATTCAAGGGATAGGATGAGTTCATACCCTCATAGATTTAAAAGATTTGAAGAACTTTATGGGTTAAATGCAAGAGTTGAAATGAAAGGATAGGATAGTAAGACAACATGGCCTATGGTTAGTGAAGTGATGGGAAATTGGGCTTAGATAGGTCACAACAACATGAGGGACCAAAATAGTTATGGAAACATGTCCTAAAGGGTGTGTCAGTGGTATACTGGTACATATGATTATTGCCGTGATAGATCAAGATGACATGGGGGTGGGAATGATCATCACAACAGGTACAACTGAGAGATAGTAATCATGATAGGGAAGGAATCAAAGGCAATACTGAGTAAGCAACCACATAGGAAAAATGACCCACACGACTATTTATATTCATCATTGTCCCACTACCAGTTACTTTTCTAAGAGTTAAAATACAATATCCAGAGATTTTAGAAAGTAAGGTGCAGTCCAAGCCGAGCCAAGGAGCCAAACTCACTTCTTTCTTACCTTCGGGCACAAGCACCATGGCTGGTCCAACAATAGAGCAAGGATCAATGGATACGAACTAGTAGAGATAAATATTCTTCTCAACTAAGGGTTCCATAACATGGTGGTTACTGTTATAGAAAGATTTGCCTCACCCTATGAAAATTTGCTCAGAAGGCCTTTTCCATTTCCCTATGCAGACTTGAAGTCCATTTTTGCATCTCCTAGAGATAAAATAATATTTTTCCACACATACGCACCCTAACAGTTATACAACATGTGTATATGCAGGTTGCACCATTACAACCCGCGTACATATGGTTTTGTGCCAAAAATAAAAAAATGGTGTCGGGTTTCCATGTCACATCACGAGATCCATGATCCTTGAACTTCCATATAATGGAAATGTTTCGAGTCAACCGTTCAGTTCCATTTGAAGGCTATAAATGGACCATATCCAAGATGTGGGAAAGGGGAGAAGAATTCAACTTTGAGAGAAAAGTTACTCTAGAGAAATTACTCACTTCATATTGAGTCTGCATCCCTTTATCCCTTTAAGTATAAACACATTGTTCAGCCCCCAAGCTCTTCCCTACTTGATGGAGAACCTCATTGTCTCTCTTATATGAGCTTGCCTTTGGTGGAGGATTGAAGTGGTGGAGGCCCAACTGGAAGGGACTTAGTTTCTCAGTTTCGAACATGTCGACACATAAGTTTGTCATTCATACACTTTTGTTGATTACATTTTAATAGAAATACTCTTTTCTCATCCAATTAATGTCTTGCAAATATGTTAATTTTTATTGCATATTTGTTATGAATATTGATGGATTATGCTATTGTATGTGCTAAATTTATATATTATCACCATATGCTTGTGTATATTGGTTGTTGAGGGAAAGTTGTAGGTATATTGCTTTGAGTTGAGTGCTTAATGGTGGACTTCATCGAATGTATGGAAGAGTTAGGCTCTTTATCTTGTCTTGTTAGAATATTTTTTTATACAACATACTTGAGATTAGAGTTTATTTCTGCAGTCATTTCTGTATATTGTGGTTTACCCCATGCCATAGAGTTATTTTCCTCGTAAAAATTACTTGCAATAAGAGAGAAGAATGCACTCGAATAAAGGAAAAAAGGAGGCCCAAAGACCAAAGGATGAACTCCCAAGAGAGTTACACATCCATGAACATCTCTTGGGTAGGGGGCCTAGCCTATATTTTATCGACTGCAACATCTGAGCCATGATACAATTTCTATGCAAAGGTCACCCTAGGGCCCAAGGGGCGAGAGTAGGTGATCCCCATGCAATCAAGCAACCAACTTGCATAATCTAGCAATCCAATGCTACTAGATACCCCCCATATCATGTTCGACTACCCTAGTCTTCTCCACCCTCATATAGCTAGTAAAATATAGGAAGAAGATGAAGCACACACATGATGGCAGTATGATCCAGATTATTTTCGGCACAAAATGAAAGTGGAAATATAATAAAGCAATGTACAAAGATATCTCTGATATCCAATAACATAATAGAAATGTATCAGAGATGCAACCATAAACACAAAGATAGAGTAATACACAATTTTATATTAATGAGCGAAAATGTACAAAGACTGTAAAAATACAGAGTGAAAGACTCACTAGAATGGTGGCAACTTGTCTCTGAGAAGAGATGTGTTTGCTACTCACATTCGCAAGAAGATGATTTTACAATGAGTCTCCAAAGGCCTTTTTATTATAAATACAATCTAAAACCCTAACCTCAAAATATGAAAAGCCAACAATTTTGTGGACCTTGTTTTGGGTAGTTTGGTGTATCAATTCTCGGGGGCATAATTTTGGCATAAGATCTCCGTTTGGGGCGCACAATAGCTAGTTGGAAAGGTATCGTCGAGGAGATTCATTTTGGGGGATAAATCAAAGCCTTTGGATATCATTGAGAATATCAATCCTGAAAAACCTTCATTTAGGCCCTCAAAATGGTCCCAAAAGTTAAAAACTGCTAAAAATAGTAAATTACCAAAATTGCCATAAAACTGTTATGAGCTAGTTGGAAAAGGTGGGTGGCCACTGATATCCACCTAGATCAATCCTACCTCCTTAGGAAGCAATGGTATCCATTGCGTTGAGTGATCGGGGGATAGGGAAAAGCATTTGTTGAATCTGCATCTTGATGAGCTCCTTGCCTTATTGGAGAAGTCGTGCTGCTTAGCTCGTCCAAGGTTATCACGAACCTGTGGCTGAAAGGGTTGGAAATTTTTAACCAGTCTAGCTACATGAGATGCTTGAGTGCAAAAATAATATTTACACTTTGCTGAAATCTTATCGACCTTCTTTTGTTGGATAGAAGGTGCTTGGAATGAGGCTACAATGGTGTTCTTCTATTCATGCTTTGACCAGACTATGAAGAAGCTAAATTTTGTAGTATGAGATACTACCTTGCGACACTGTTTAGGTGGGACAATAGTCAGAATTACCTCTAGTATCCTGTAGAGATGACCCCCAAGAGTAATAATGACACTACGGGGTCAAGACTCATAAATAACATGGATCTTCCACATATATGGCCAACCTAAGAGAACATCACAAACATCCAAGGGGGAAACATCACATAATACCTTGTCCTTGAAGGGCTGGATGCCGGATGACAATCAACACTACTGGCTGACATGAATATCTCGTCTTTGGTGAAGCCACCTGATGTTGTAAGGCTGTGGGTGTGGTGTTGTCAACAATCCCAACTATTTGATGACCTCTGCTGAGATGAGGTTCTTCTAGATTCCACTATCAACAATAAAATGCAGTGGGGTCCCCTTCACCCACACCTATGAATGGAAAATGCACTCCCCCTCTTCAGAATCTGTTGGTTCTTCTAGTTGAATTGCTGCGGTCACGACAATAGTAGTGGGGTCTATGTCGATGATCTGTCTTCTATCAATATTTTCATAATCAAATTATGAATCAGGGTTCGGGTCCTTGTATTTTATCTCAGACACCAATGACTGTTTTGAGCAACATTCATCAGTGTTGTTCCAGGGCTTTTGTAGAAATCACACCATTTTCTAGTGTCCTTCTTCATTTTTCCATGACCCTTCTTTTCTTGTGGCTTGGACTGGTTTTCAGGATGCTGTTTGTTAGGGCCGTCTTTATCATACTTTGGTTGTTGTGGATTTGCAAACCCAAACTCCCATTTTTTCGGGTGCTTAAACTTCTGCTCGATTTTAACAACATATCGATAAACAAAACAGAGTGATGATATGTCTATAAAATCCATTTCATTTTGGATGTATTTGTGTAGAGCCACATGTTATTTCAGAACCAAATGTCATTCAGAGTCTTTGATACCTATATTGGTGCGCAAGGTATGGAAGGTATTGGTAAACTTTGGAACTGCTTGGCCCCTTTCTTGCCGCAGTGTGGTCCATGTTATGTACTGGTCCTCATAGTTGCCAACAAGGTATTACTGTTCCTTTACTGCATCCAGAAAAAAATCCCAAGTGGGATAGGCCCCATATATTATAGAATCCTCTATGTAAATTTTCTCTCAGTAAGTTTCCCACCATTGTTTGACATGGGGGAGAGCCTTAAGGAGTGAAAATGTGATCGTTTCCCTGTCAGAGAAATTATGAACAGAGAAATAAACTTCTAGCAGATTTAACCATTTTTCTAAGGCATCCACATCCATCTGTCCTTCAAATATGGGAATATGAAAGAGGTACTTCAAAAATGGCTGCTTGATGAAGATGCACCTATTTTTATTAGCATGCATTGAAGGATGTGGGAAAAATTCTCCATCATTTCATCCCTCTATCACGTGAGAGCTTTCTCAAGCAACATATTAATAGAATCGTTTTCTCTGTTGTTTCTCTTTTCTTTTGCCATGGAGGGTTTCTTAGACATGTGAGAGAACTTTTCTTCAAGAGAGACAAACTCGAGACAAAACTTTCTATACTCAGACCTCGTCAGGGACATGCACTAAAAAATGATCAAGAGCAGCCTGCTCTGATACCACTGATCCAGATTATTTTCGGCACAAAATGAGAGTGGAGATATAATAAATCAATGTACAGAGATATATAAGATATCCAATAATATAAAATAAATGTATCAAAAATGAAACCATAAACACATAGATATATTAATACACAATTTTCTATTAATGAGAGAAAATGTACAAAGACTGTAAAAATACAGAGTGAAAGAATCGCTAGAATGGTGGCAACTTATCTTTGAGAAGAGATGTGTCTACTACTCACATTCGCAAGAAGATGATTTTACAATGAGGCTCCAAAGGCCTTTTTATCATAAATAAAATCCAAAACCCTAACCCCGGAAGATGAAAATCCAATAGTTTTGTGGACCCAGTTTTGGGTAGTTTGGTGTATCAACTTCCCGGGGGCGTAACTTTGGCATAAGATCTCCATTTGGGGCGCATGATATCTTGTTGGAAATGTATTGTCGAGGAGATTCATTTTGGGGGATCAATCAAAGCCATCATATATCATTGAGAATATTGATACCGAAAAACCTTCATTTAGGCCCTCAAAATGGCCTCAAAAGTTAAAAACTGCTAAAAATAGTAAATTACCAAAATTGTCAGAAAGCTGTTTTGAGCCAGTTGGAAAAGGTGGGTGGCCGCTGATATCCACCTGGATCAGAGTAACACCCTAGTCGCTAACCTAGAGGTCACTTGGGTGATAAAACTAACTCTTGGATGAGGGACTTGGATCGAATGATGCAGGAGGTTCTGGACTGGATGATGAAGGGAAAATATCCCAAGATGGTCCAGATTAAGATCGATGCTAGAGAAGTCGAGATACTTGAAAAATGAAGGAAGAATTCACATTTAGACTTTGAGGTTTGTCGACACATTCAAGAGACTGTGATTGTCTACAACATCGACCGAGATGGACAAAAGTTTCTTTGACAAGGACTGGTAAATAGTTTCAAAAATTCATTATAGAGCTAATGAATAAGGTGCCTCCCATTAGCCAAGTCATAGAAAAATTAAGTTCATTGACTCAAGGATGAGACAAATAATAGTGTTGGGGGATTATTGTCACCCTAATATTTTAGCAAGACCATGCACACACCATAAATCCACACTACATGCACACCATGAGTTTTGCACCATGTGATGCCAAGATTTAGCGCTTGCACCAACTAGTTCTATATTGTGCACAAGGATTTGTAAAGTTTGCATGCATGCCAAATCCTCGAAGATCCTCTGTAATGATTATAATCATTGTTTAACAAACATATTGTTCAAGGTCGAGGTTGTTTGTGAGTTGGCAAGTTTGTTATCATTTCCACTCTCCTATAGAGATAAGAGAAATGCATGCAAACATGTAAGGCTTAGGCTTTTGGTTAATGAATGATTCATTGTTAGGAATTGTTTGTATTCATAGCACTGTAAGAAAATGAGGGAGAAAGTAAATTGAGATCTATTTTTTGGGTCTTTGGTTCAATCTGACTGAGACTTCGAGTAGGCTACAATCCTCCATGTATATGAATGTTTATTTGTGATTGATGAATGAAGGCTATATGCTCGTTTGATATTCTATCATGATTTATATTATGAATGAATGCTTGTTAGATACGTTAGACCATGCGTTACGGGTATACTACTTTCATGAATGAGTAGAGTGATGTTATAATTGAATAAGATCTAATGCATAACTTATATTCAAGTGTTTCCTATTTGTAATATTCTGACATGTTCTGCACAACCATTTGGTCTCTTTTATTCTCAAGCATGTCTCGGGTGAGACCTTATTCAATCCATGAATATTGAATATGATGACGTGAATGAGGTATTTGTTGGTGAAGCGTTTCGAAACTTGTGTCTAAAACCTCGAGCCAACACTTGAAATATCCCTTTTTCCACAAACTAAGGATAATTCATGAAGTATAAATTGACCCTCTAACAAAGAGAGATGTTCAAATTTACAAAATATCTCACTCTCCATTCATAATTCATTGAGTATGAAAATTGGCTTAATTTTGTATAATTTCAAAGTATTAACTACTCCACAAATAAACAAATTTGTTACTCAAATAGACCAATTTTTTTTTAAACCTCTTTGTAGTATGCCAAGATCAATTTTTTTTTCACAATATACCAAAATATATGATACATGCCTTTTAACATAACCATAAAATCATAGGTAAATAAAATTAATCGAACAATGGAGACAAGGTCGCCGAACACTCACCCAAGCACTACCTCCAACATTGTGAACTTGATGTATACTGTAGCTAGGGAGGATAATTAATGTAATCTATCCATACTCATGGAATAAGGCCCATGACATAGTTGGCGTCAACTCATTAATTAATGCAATGAAACCATACTTATTGAATAAGGTACACTAAATAGTTGGTGGGTACAATTTATGGAGTGTAATAATGAGGAGTAGTCGACATAGGCCTTTAGGAATACTAGTGAGAGTATTTATACAAATAAATATAAATTTATGGGCATGTTGGGTTTTTATTTTAGAAAGAATGGATTAAGAGTCATTCCTTCCATACAAATTAATTGATGGTGTTATCTTACCTTAAGGATATTCTCTATATTCTTGTTTTTATTATTGTTCTAGATCAATTGTTATTTATAAATATATCTCTTATCTATAATGGATCTGAACACAATGCATCCTTTCATGTGAAACCAAGTAGGGATTCCCCTCTTATGATGTGCTCACTTAACCCATGGAGCCTCTCTACAGTCACTTCCTTATAGCCCCTTCACAATGATATCTATAACTAAGTCACACAATGTTGAGATTCAACATTAGAATAGTCATGGCAACAACTTTACCAACTCATTTAAGAAAGTGTTCATACATAACAAAATTGAAACCAGACTGGGTTGTTTTATTGAATGGTAATGCAATAACGGGAAAGTCCAACAACTAACATCCTATAAATAGTGTGCATCCATCAAGAACTAGGGAATGCTCTTGTTTTCCACTCATACCACAATGTTATCATCCTAGTAATGTCCGTTGGTAAAAAACAAGTCCTTCCAAATCACATGCTAATATGTTTCATACAAGGGTATGCCACTTGTATATCACTACTGATGGATATTGGACCACAACAAGTTTGAGGTGAATGAATAGAGAGTAGTATATTTGTCAAACTTATCCACAGGGTATACAACCAAAGAGATAACCAAATTTGAGCCAACCATGATTTATATTGAAATCAACTAGAAACCAACCACGATCTTGTCACCAACTCTTCTGCTGGATGTATCCACAAACATAATCTCCATTAATTAGTTGATAATGAATAAGGCCCTCTAAATAGTTGGTGGGTACAATTTATGGAGTGTAATAATGAGGAGTTGTTGACATAGGCCCTTAGGAATACCCGTGAGAGTATTTATACACATGCATATCATTTTATGGGCATGTTGGATTTCAGTTTTAGGAAGCATGGCTTGAGGACTCATTTCTTCCATAAGAACTAATTAATGGTGTTATCTTACCTTAATGATATTCACTAATTCTTGTGTTGGATCAATTGTTATTTATACATATATTTCTCATCTACAAGTGATATTAGCATGATGCATCCTTTCATGTGCAACCAATTAGGGATTCCGTTCTTATGATGTGATCACTTAACCCATAGACCCTTTTGAAGATCACTGCCTTATGAAACCTTCACATTGATCTTTATAACTAAGGCACACAATCTCGAGATTAAACATTAGAACAATCATGGAAGTAACTTTACCAACTCATTTATGAAACTATTCATACACACCAACATTGTAATCAGACTACGTTGTTCTATTGAATGGTAATGCAATAATGGGAAATTTCAACAACTATCATTCTACAAATAGTGTTCATCCACCAAGAATTAGGGAGTTCTCCTGCTATCCACTCAAACCACAATTTTATCATCCCAATGGTGGTTGTAGGTAAAGAAAGACAATTCCTTCCAAATCACATGCTAATATGTTGCATACAAGGGTATGTCACTTGTATATCATTACCGATGGATATTAGACCACCACAAGTTTAAGGTGAGTGGATAGAGAGTAGTGTCTTTTTCAAAATTACCCACATGTTGTAAAACCAAAGAGATATCCAAATTTGAGGCAACCATGTTTTGTATTGAAATAAACTATAGGCCAACCACGATCTTGTCACCAACTCTTCTACTGGATGTATCGACCAACATCATCTCCATTAATCCAATGTTGCCTCTTTCGTAAGGTATTCCCACTATCAATCTCTTTCTCCCTTTATTACCAAGTCTCCATGATCAAACCCTCTTTGTTTTGGTGCCTCTCAATAAGCCAACACCATTGGTTCATTCTTTGATTTGATTCTTTATTATGATTTCCACACATGGGCTTTTGTGTATTGGTAATACCAAACCAACACTTTCTTAAAAATATATGGTATATTAGATCTAAGATTGATAATCCAAGTCTACTGAAGCACTATATAATTTATATTTAACACTCTAAGCAACTCTTAGTAGAAGTGCTTCATACACCTACCAATATATGTTGGTTTTGGAGCCTAATTATATTCCTAATTTATATGTAGATCAAAGAAATTGTAGGATACAAAATTCTTAGCACCCCCCGGCCTTGAGGGGGCTGAAATTAATTTTTAAGTGCAATTCAAATATTGTAATTTTGTAGTCAATCTAAACATTTCATTATAAGGTCGCAAATATGAAGGTAGAAGTTATGTTAGGGTGTTTTTATCTAGAAGGAAACCCTCTTTTATGTATGAGGGAATTGTATTGCAGCTATAAATGAGAGTGAATATTGTATTCTAAGAGAGGAGACTGTGAGAGAAAGAAGAGGAAGTTACATCGGATGTGTTGTAGGTTGTATCCCTTCATTTGCTGGATAATAATAAAGGAAGGAATTGGAAATTTCTCTGGTGGACGTAGCCTACATTTGGTGAACCACGATATCCGTGTCTCTATTGTATTGTGTATCTTCTATGTTTTTATTTTCACATTTGTTTTATTTTATTTCTCTACGATTCTATTTTTCTAACAACTGGTATTAGAGACAAAGGTAACTCGCAGAAAAAGAGGGTTCCTGGTTCGAGTGAGAGTAATGGCGGAAGATGGAAATTTTAAGGTTGAGAAATTTAATGGCCAGAACTACCAGTTATGAAAGATGCAAATGGAAGACTATCTATATCAAAAGGATATTTTCCTACCACTGGGTAGAAAAGAAAAGTAGCCCGCGAGTATGATAGATGAAGAATGGAAGTTTCTTGACATAATGGCACTGGGAATGATATGACTATGACTTGTAGTGTCGATGGATTTCAATATTTCAAAAGAAACGACAACAAAGGATCCGATGAAGGAATTGGCTAAACTATACGAAAAACCATTGGCCTCAAATAAGGTATTTCTAATGAAGCGATTATTTAATATGAAGATGTTAGAAGGTGGGTCTGTTGCCAACCATTTAAATGAATTTAATACAATTACTAATAAACTAAGTTATGTAAAATTGGACTTTGATGATGAGGTTAGGGCTCTTCTAATATTGTGCTCATTGCCATAAAGATGGAATGACTTGGTCATGGTTGTAAGTAACTCTGTCTTTGGTTCAAACACTCTAAACTTTGATGATGTTGTTGGTGTTATCCTTAGCAAGGAAATGCAATGGAAAAGCATAGGTGAGACATCAAGCAATGTGTTAACAGTGGAGAACAGGAAAAGACAAAAGGATAGAGGAAAGGGATCAGGGAATCATGGGAATTCTAAGAAGGGAAGATCCAAATCCAGACTAGGAAAGATAGAGTGTTGGAATTGTGGGAAGAAAGGACATTTGAAGAAAGACTGTAGAGCTCCAAAGAAACAAAGAGATGGACAACAAGAAAAAAATCATGTAGCGAGTGTAATAGGTGATGTGATACAAGATGATTTGATTCTTTCTTTAGATAATATTACTGAGTCTTGGGTAGTAGATTCAGGGGCTTCATTTCATGCCACCCCCCATAGGAAATATTTTCAAGATAATGTTCAAGGTGATTTTGGACAGGTTTATTTGGGTGATGATGAACCATGTAAAATTGTTGGAATGGGTAAGGTAAAAATAAAGCAAAAGAATCGAAACAAATCGTTACTAAAAGAGGTGAGACATATACTAGATCTAAGAAGAAATCTAATTTCAATAGAGAAGTTCGCAAGTGAAGGCTATACATTTATATTTATGGATAAGGCATGGAAGTTTACTAAAGTATCACTGGTAATGGAAAAAGGAGATAAGGTAGGTACATTGTATTTATGTACTAGTAAAGATGACTCTTCTATCTCTTTAGCTTCTGCAAGAGTGGATACAACACTGTGGCATTATAGGCTTGGAAACATGAGTGAGAAGGGGATGTAGATACTTCACAAAAGGAATTTGTTACCAGATCTTAAACAAGTTGATTTGGATTTTTGTGAGCATTGTGTTTATGGAAAACAAAATAGAGTCATATTTTTCAGAGTTGGAAAATAAAACAAGAGTGAAAAGTTGGAGCTTATGCATACATATGTATGGGTACTAACTTAGGTATCATCTCTTGGTGGCTCTCATTATTATGTTACTTTTATTGATGATGCAACTAGAAATACTTGGGTTTATTGTATTCAGAAAAAATATGATGTTTTTGATACTTTTAAGAAATGGAAAGCTTTGGTTGAGAATGAGACAGGAAAAAGGTTAAAGTGTCTCAGGTTAGATAATGGAGGTGAATACTACAATAAGGAGTTTGATAATTACTGTTCATACCATGGGTTTCATAGAGAGAAACAAATTCCAGGAACACCACAAGAAAATGGTGTTTTCAGAAAGGATGAAAAGGACAATCATGGAACATGCAAGGAGTATGAAATTGCATGCAAGGTTGCCCTTATAGTTTTGGGCAGATGCTGTAGATACTACTGTTTACTTAATAAATATAGGGACTTCAATCTCCTTGGATGGTGGCATTCCAGAGGAGGAATGGATAGGTAAAAAGGTAAACTACTCATTTATGAAGACTTTTGGCTGTGAAGCCTTTGTCCACATTGATAAAGAAAATAAAACAAAGCTTGAAGAAAAATCCAAGAAGTGTACCTTTATTGGATATGATATTAATGATTTTTCTTATCACTTATGGAATTATGAAAATAACAAAATCATTAGGACTAGAGATGTCATATTCAATGAGAAGGTCATGTACAAAGATCATTCGTAGGGAATGAAACAAAAAGAAGAAAAACCAAAATACACAGTGCTTGATGAGATCACTGAAAAAGAAACTCCAAAGGTACAATAAAATAAAAATGTACAACAACAAGAGAAACATGTACCTCAAAATCCTACAAGTGTTGTTAGAATATATACCAGGTTATAAGTAGACCCCCTAAATGATATTCTCCTCATTGTATTATTTATTGTTGAATGATTCTGGTGAACCAGAAAGTTATGAAGATACAATGTAGGTAGA
>ML828347.1:47537-61767 GCA_009831015.1 Picea engelmannii
TCATTACTTCACTTTATTATTTACATTTTAAAATCTCTTAAACCACTTTGACTACTTTGACCTTTTGGGGCTTCTAGATGACATATGAGGTTCCTCCAACTTTGTAAGGCCATAACTCTCAAACCGTGAGGAGTTATGTGACATTCCACATACCACCAAAAATGGAATGACATGTACTATCCATATAGAATAGTATTATCAGAAAATATAGCATAACTCATATCATTATCCATCAAACAAACTTGGGTTCATTACCCAAACCTGGGGTCTCCAACTTCTCATGGCCATAACTCTCTAATTGTGAGGAGTTATGTGACGTTCCACAGACCACCGGAAATGGAATGACAAGCACTATCCATATAGGATATTGTACCTAAAAAATTCATTGTCCTTCATCTCATTATTCGACAATTAAGCATGGGTTCTCTTACTCCACAAAGCGTCTTCCCATGAGGGCTTTCACCATAAGGAGACCACATTGGAGTTCATCCATCTTTACTTCTTATCAACCATGAAAAGACAATAATCAGTCATATTTACATCAAATAATATTGGGTCCATTACCCAAACCTTTGTGCTACAGGGATTTCTTCAAGGTTGACATCAATGACAACAAACCTTAATCAATAGGGCCAATATAAATACCGCAGTTTTGTTTCAAGTGCACGTGGTGCCACCAAATACATATCGGGGGGAAAAGTGGGTAAGTTTGAAATGAATCAAGTCCACTCTGATGTCATGTGTCAGAAAATGATTAGACATGTCACATCCAGGATCTCATGTGGAAAAGGAAAGTTGATGACCTGTTAGATAATCTTAGGACACCTAGTCAAGTACTTTCGTCCGTGCAACACCACCATAAAACTGATTCGAAGGATCATCATTTGAAATTGATAGACGAACATGATAAGTTGTAGTACTTGATAGTAATTTTGTCTGTAACATATGATTGGCACTCAATGATGACTATCATTCAAAACATGGATGTCATTACTCTGTTTTGGGTGATTAGAGTTTCATTTCCAAACGGGGTCCTCACCAACCAGATCGTCTTTCTAATTCCTATACAGCTAAGGGGGATAAGCTCGTGCTTTCTTAAAAACTAGAGAGAATGGATAATATGGACCAATGGGTCTCTAGTGAGCTGGGATATTCAAATAATATGGTGAATTTATCAGTAAAGAAGAAACAAAATCTTTCTACATGAATACTGGCTACGAAATTTCACAGGAAGCCTGCAAAGGAGCCAAGAGAAGAGAAAGAGATCAGATTAAATCCTATCATGAAGGATTTGATCATCAATGGATATGCATATGAGACCCACATGTGATCTATCAAGAGGAAAAGGAGAAAGAGACAAAACACAGAGGTTAAAGCTGAAGCAGTGGAGAGTGTTGGAGAAAACCAACCTACTTGGCTTGACATGTTAAAAGAAGAAATTGCTAATCTAAAATAGATTTCAAGCTAAATTAAGTACGTTTCAGAAAATTTTGTAAAAATATAGACATGTGGAATTCAAAGCGAAAATCTCAAATGTGTCAGTTTTGATTATAACGTCCCCTAGAAAATAGGAGTACAGTTGTTGTACGTTACTCGGTCGTTGTAACTGATGTATATTTTGGGTCTCTTGGGGAAGATGATTCGTTTTGAATCCTGGATGTAAATTATCTATATATGATATTAAAAGGATAAATGAAGGTTGGACTGACTGGAGAGGGGCCTTCCCTCGTAGCAGGAGGACTATCTAACTTTCTGGAGATGAATTGAATATATATATGCATTGGCCATTAAATTCCCCATGAAAAGATTCTAATGGTGGTGATATGAGATTTGTTTTCTCTCATAGTATGTGTTTCTTTTATTCCTAAATTTCATTTGAACTTTCTTCTGTTCAAATTGGAGATTTAAAAAGCTCAGAATTCGTCGTATGATGCACTCATCTTAAGAAATTTGAACTATGTGTGTTTCTTCTTAATTGATTTAGAATTCATTTCAAAAATGCTCTGATGCAATTATGTGTTTTCTCTTTCCTCTTACACCCTGCTTGAATACCATTTACAACTCATATTCAGTGCCTCATTTATCCTTTATCCTCTGGAGAGTTCTACTAGCCAGTCATTGTTTTCATTCACTTTCAAAATTTTGACTCCATATCCCTAAGTGTCCCTCTCCTTCCTAGCTAGCAAATTTACAAAACCTCCCAAAACAGATTAAATCTAGCCACTGATTGCCAAAGAAATATCCAGTGACACGAGAGAGCCCTCTCTAAGTTGAGCAGGCTAGTGCCTAGCTCTAAAGTACGTTGAAACAGTTACCTCTATCATTTTTCTATTCAACCAGAAATTTTTTAAAGAGTTCTAATAGCCAGGAAATTGAATATCTAATACAGATGTGAATATATTAGCCCTTATTTTCCGTCTTCTATACTTAACCAAATTATCATTTCTCTTTTCCCTGTACTTTATCTTTCTCGTCACTTAGTCATTTTTCCTAAATCATCTCCTCTTCCATGTTACACAGTATGCACTCAAAAGTTTTGATCAATACAATTTGATCGTCGGGGCCTCATGTTTCCCTGAGAATCCTTGTCGGCCTATTTTGAAACCCGTCTGACCTCTTTCCATGACCATTTCTTGCAATTTCTTTCGCAGATCGTATTCCTAATCGATGTGCCCGCCACCTTGACACTTATTTACAAGTATATATATTTCCAGGAAATGGGATATCTATTACAGATATGAATATATTAGTCCTTATTTTCTGTCTTCTATGCTTAGACAAATATTCGTTTCTCTTTTCCTTGAACTTTATCTTTCTTGTCACTTATTCATATTTTTGAAAATGTCTTGCAGGTTCACGTTTTCACTCGTGCTCTTATATCGCGACACTGACTGACCACTTCCCCATTCCATACCCAGTGACTTCTCCGATCATGGATTCCCAGTAGGCGGGCTCTAGATTGGACTTCTATTATTGCATGAACTGTGAACAATATTGTGACTTCCACGATATACAAATTTACAACCGGACTCAGATCATACCATCTTCCGTATTATAGTCTACCTATCATGCCCTCTTCCATGGTACACATTTTGCACTGAAAACTTCTGAGACATATAATTTGACCGTCGGGTCCTCACGTCTCCCGTGGAATGATTAGAAATATCCAATTCCTAATCGTTGTTTCTTGTGCCTCCACCCTTTTTCAATTAGAAATTACCAATCATATATAAGATCTTATTTCCAAGTATGCAATTAGCAAGCGTTAATGCTAAACCAAGATTTGAGCAAATATCCCATTAATACGCATAAAACCAAAATTTATGGATGGTTATATTATCCCTTCCGACTGTTAATTTCAAACATCATGGAATGTCATTTACATGTCGTCGGGCTGGTATGTTCACGAAATATTCAATCCTATATTCCAAAAATGAGTCTGACTGACCGTTTCCCTATTCCATACTTAGCCACTTTCATGGAATTCCACAAATACACAAAGCGATTGTTGAACTGCCCCATCATTCTCTCTTCCATTTTACATGTTTTGTAGTAAAAAATTCCGATACATAAAATTTGACCGTGGGACACTCGCCTCTCCTGAGTATCCCCCATAATCCTATTTTGAATCCCGTTTGATCACTTTTCAGACCTTGACATTCGTTCCTTTCTCTCCCTCGTCTTCGTGACCTTCACACTTGTCTATAATACAAAAATGTTTTTATTTATATATAGTACAATTTGCACTGAAAAATTCTGAGACATACAATTTGACCGTCAGGTCCTCACATCTCCTATGGAACTAATGTCACCCCATTTTGAAGCACGTCCATCCACTTTCCATACTTCTCCATTTCTTCAAATTTCTTCCACGGATCGTCAGGTTGGCGGGTTCAAGAAATATCCAATTCCTAATCGTTGTTTCTTGTGCCAGTGCCCTTTTGAAATTAGCAATTAGCAATTATATATAAGATCTTATTTCTAAGTATGCAACTAGCAAGCGTTAATGCTAAACCAAGATTTTAGGAAATCTCCCATTAATACGCATAAAACCAAAATTTTCGGATGGTTATATTATGCCTTCCGAGTGTTAATTCCAAACATTGTGGAATGTCAGTTGCGTGTCGTTGGGTTGGTCCATTCATGAAATATTCAATCCTTGATTCTGAAAATGATTTCGACCGACTGTTTCCCTATTCCATACTTAGCCACTTTCCCGAAATTCTGCAAATATACAAACCAACCATTGAATTGCCCCATCATGATCTCTTCTGTTTTACACGTTTTGCAGTCAAAAATTCCGAAACATAAAATTTGACTGTGGGACACTCGCCTCTCCTGAGTGTCCCCCATAACCCTATTTTGAATCCCATCCAACCACTTTTCAGACCTTTCCATTCGTTCCTTTCTCTCCCCCGCCTCCGTGACCTTATATATATATATATATATATATATATATATATGTTGTTTCTAAATATGCAATCAGTGACATTTAATTCTAACAACTCATCGTGCAAGAACCATATAGATTGTCATTGATGAGCAAAAGGCTCGAGGAGATATCCTATTAATATGCATTAAACCAAGATTTGTGGAGGGTTATATTATCTCTTCTGAGTGTTGATTTCAAAATCATGAAATGTCATTTGCACGTCGTCGGCTTGGCACGTTCACGAAACCTCCAATACTTAATTTCTCTTCTCCGTACTCGCCACCTTCACACTTCTAAATATGCAATAAGTAAGATTTACTACTAACAGTTCATCATGAAACACCCATACATATGTCATTAATCAGCGAAAGGATCGAGGAGCTTTCCCATTCATAAGAATATAACCATGATTTTGTGGAGAGTTATATTATCGGCTCCGACTGTTCATTTCAACCATCATCTGGAGAAAACCAAAGTTCTCATAAACCTATGGCATCAACTCGACAACAATTCTATGGAGATACAATGAACATCTTTGAGCGTGAGGACCAAAACTTCAAGTGGTCTAGGGCATATTCTTATTACTCAATCCCTGCTGCCCAGAATGAAGTAATTTGGACCTCTGGGATTGCTCATGTAGGCTGTGTCCCTGAATTGTTTGACTGTAAGGAGCTGCTCTCTTGGTGCGCCGATAAATTTATTTCAGAAAAAATAATTATTCCATTGCGGGATGACTCTTATGTTCCTTTGTCACCTCAGGTCTTCCACCAGATATTAAGATTGTCGAAGCCAACATTGGTGTTCAAAGTAGAAGATTCCAAACAGTTACTAGCAAAGAATAATAATGAGTTGGACCTCTTGCTCGATTGATTGGAAGACCCAATGGTAGTTCCTGAAGATATCACAAGCTTGCAGGTTAGTTCATTTAGAAATCCATTCCGTGAAATTTCCTGGTTGTTTACAAGATTAACAGGACAGGAGTCCACAACAACTATTTCCAGGATGGCTCTTTATATTTTATATTTCACAGTCAAGGAACAAGCCATTTTTGATTGGGGCAAGTTAATTTCCCATGAAATTTGTTCCCAATTGTCAAGCTTCAAAAGGGAAAATAAATTTTATATGTCATCCTACTTAGTTTTTGTGATAGCACATTGCTGCCAGTTTCCAGAACTGTCCTTGTCCAAGAATGTCAACTGGGAATTCGACCCAGTAACATTCTGGTACTAGGACTTGTGGAAGCACAAGGCCTCCCACTATTTTTATGAGGTTTTTAATGGATTCAAGTCTGTTTTCAAATTTTTGTTGTTAGGAGAAGATGCTCCCCGTATATGTGAACAAACAAATAGTTTTTTGGACAGGAAGGGGGCACTTGAACATTTGAATAATTACACTGTGATAAGGATTTTTGGCTCTAGGGAAAAGCCTTCTCTCCTTCCATGTCAGATTATGGACATAATGTTTGTTATAGAAGTAGCACGGAAATAAAACTACTGGTTGCATGTATTCCAAGAGAAGAGAAAAAAATAGTTCATTTCTCTGCCTTGGAAAGTTGGGGACTTCATGTTGAATAATGTCAACAAAATTGACGAATTCGCAGTGCATTCTAGCAACTTGAACCTGAGATATGCTGAAATCCTAAGAGGGTTCGACCCCGATAAAAATTTTCTACAACATTTACAAACACTTGGCTTCGGCAATTTTAAAAAAAAAAAACACCTGACCAAAAACAGAGACACTGGCGACAATGCTCTTGCTTCTGATGTCGATGACCTAGACGCACTGCAAAGAAACACTAAATTGTATAGGCAACAGGGAAACGACCCCAGTGACAAGAGTGTTCAATCGGTGAATAACATTCCCAAAAGTACGACATCCCGTAGCATCGCTCCAACGACCCACCACAACAAAAAAAAAACTCATATTTATTCAAACAGAGGAGGAGATAATGACCCTCCTCACTCTAAAATTGATAGTTCTCTCAAGCTTCCAGTAGGCAAGAAGAGAATTTTTTTTTGGGACAGGCGGAAGAGCCCGAAATTTGGAGTGAGAACATGGAACTTGAGCCTAATATGGATAGCGTACTCCGCTACCTTGATTATCCTGGAGACACAATCCACCATAGTCGTCCAATGGACATATCTGGTACCAAAAATTTTGACGAAGATTAATCCTCCGTGTTCCAGAGCGTTGTTTTTGATAGCCAGTCCAAAAAAATGATTATTGAAAAAAATAATGTAAAGAAAAGAAAATCTAGTTTTGTAATGTCCCTTTCCAAATAGGATCTCTAGAGAGGAGGCTTAATGGTCTAAATCTCCCCGTTAGACTATAGCCAGGGCCAAAGGGGGGTAAACAGGGTTACTAGAGGTTACTCCAGTCATAGGTGTTATATTCAGAAAGTGACATTGAGCTAAAAAAGGTTAAAATCACTTTTAAGTCATTATGAGCTCAAAATAGAAGTCAACAATGAATTAGGGTTTCAATAGTGATTTAGGGTTTTGGACGTCAACAGTGAATTAGGGTTTCAATATGATTTAGGGTTTTGGAAAGCTATAAAGGAAGGGTCAACAACCTAATTTATCATTATGCAGATTATGACTTGTCATTGAGGAGAAGAGGCGCATCTCAGAAGAGATAGTTCAGTGTATTCCAAGAGGAAGACACCAGTTGGTTGATTTCAGTGTTGAAAGACACACCCTAGTCACCAGGAAGATCATCTAGGTCTTCCATCATTCTTCATTGATTCCGCAGTGCTCCCATATTTCGGGTATTATCCTTTAGTTGCTTATTTGTATTCCAGCTAATATCCTTTTGTCTTTTTATCTAGCCGAGTGTTGTTATTTTATTCAGTCGCAGTTGCTTATTTGTATTCTAGATAAGATCCTTTGTCTGTTGATCTAGTCGAGTATTGCCAATTTATTCAACTGCATTCGACCATTTTATAATCCATAGAGATATCATAATACAAAATCTGCAATCCTTTGTCGTGTTTATTATTTGTATGATCATTTATATGCTACAAACCTTTGAACTTACACACACATTAGCAACGTTTCCTAGACTAGACAAGTTAGGAACATTATAGTGGTATCAGAGCTTTAGTCCTGCCAGCCTGTGACTAAAGACAATGAGTGCAGAAGAAGACCCAAAGGGCCGTGAACATGTAGATGATGAATATGTCACTTACAACAGGCATCAAGAAAGAAGGAATAGGCTTGATTTCCCCCCTTTCCTCCTAGCTCAGAGGAAGAGGAAGAGGCACAAAGAGAAGTAGAGAGAAGGGTAGAGCATGAGGTAGAGAGGATGCTAGGGGATAGATATGAGTGACTAAAGGGAAGTAGCAAGGCCCCCGTAGATCCAGAGGCATATTTCATGCAGGTTATCAACAATATGTTAGCTAGTCAATGGACCATGTCTCAATCCTTGGCACAGGTGGTTGATAGATTGGCTAGAGTGGGCACCCCAGATACACAAGTCCTGCATGCAACACAGGGGAAATCGGGAGCAAGCAGTAGACCCCAGTCACCTTCTCACAAATACACCTCCGCGAGTAGGATTCCTAGACCCTTGTTTCCCAGTTTCCATAGGGCACCCCCGTTAGTAGCACCACCACCGATAGCACAAAGGCCACCCACTCATGCCGACGACATTGTAGAGTATAGGAGGGAGTATGTAGCATTGGGTCATGAATTCCATAAGGACATGACCTTAGTCGAGTACTGTGGACTCAGACTCAGGAACCGCCCCAGAAAGATACAGAGGGGAGGACCACAATAGCAATAGGGGCATAACCTCGATTTCATCCAAAAAGTTGGGAAACACACCATCCCTTCTTTCAATGGATCGTCCAAATACACTGCCAGAGCTTGGGTACAATAGATAGACATGTATTACAACCTCAACCAAATGACCGAGACAGAGGCCATCAGTTTCACGACCTTACACTTGGAGGGTGAGGCACATGAGTGGTGGTATCGTGGACTAGTGCAATTGGGTCACAGTCGCATCACCTCCTATAAGGAATTTACAAATAGGCTCATGGACAGGTTTGACAGGAAGGATCCCGAGATACAGTTAAGGGATCTAGCCCAGTTGAGACAAACTGACACAACAAAGGAATTCATCACAGAGTTTCAACTTGTAGTCATGGTAGTGACAAATATATCAGATCCCAGGTTGATCATGCTATTCACAGAAGGACTCACAAAGATTTTGAGAGGATGGTTGAAGGTAGAAAGGCCTCCCACTTTGCAAGATGCCATCCTTCGCACTCAAGATCCGACAGACTCAGTGCCAGAGACTAAAATTTCTCCAAACCATTTGTTCCCCAGAGGGATCGAGACAGGAAGCCATTCCAGAGAGAATGGAAGGGCAAGGAGAAGTTGGATGATGAGACTAGGCAAGAGCTTATGAGGAAGAAGCTTTGCTTCAGCTGTAGAGATCATTGGGTCCCAGGGCATAGGTGCATGGGCAAGGGAGAGATTCATATTATTGAGGTAGCAGTAGACAACGTGGATAGTGAGGAGGAGGATCAGGATAGTGGATCCACTAGTTCAGAGGAGGAGTCATTACCAACAAAGGAGTATCCTCCCCATAGACCATCGACACCGGTAGGAGCCCATCCTCCAGTAGTCCCACAATCGCCAGAACAAGATAACATGAGGAAACCAACAAAGGGAGGTGTCATAGCGACCCTTTTTGGTGTTCCCAGGTATGATATCCTTAGTATCAGAGGGATTATTCAGGGGAAATAGGAAATCACCCTGATAGATGGTGGGGCCACCTACAACTTCATCGACACTTCACTAGTATCGAGACGGGCACTTCAGACAGAGGAGTTTGAGGGGTTTGATGTTGCGATAGCAGATGGCCACATAGTGGAGTGTCTAGACAGAGTTCCAAACTTAGAGATGAAGTTAGGAAACTACATAGTGAGAGACACATTTTATGTGGTTGACCTATCTGACACATATGTGGTGTTAGGAGTTCAGTGGATGATTACCTTGGGAAAAATCACTACCAACTACCAAACCTTGGAAATGGGATTCAGAGATCAGGATGGGAAGAAGGTTGTTCTAAGAGGTATGTCGATAGGAGCACCCAAGACAGTTTCAACCAAGAGGATGGAGAGGATATTTATAAATCGGGAGGTAGCATATGTCGTAGAATTCTTCATCACTACTTAGAAGGATTCAGAAGGTTGAAAACAATACCATACAAAGATTAATAATTTATTGGGACGAAATCAACAGGTCTTTGAGGCAATTCCACCCAGGAGACCACCTGATAGGTGGTTTGAGCACACAATTGAGGTAGAGGAGGGGTCCAAACCTATGATCACCCCCCCCTATCGTCATCCTAGGAGGTTGAAGGATGAGATAGAGAAGGCAATCAAGGAATTGTTGGCGATGGGACACATCAGACTGAGTAGTAGCCCATTTTCTTCTTCAGTTGTCTTAGTTCTGAAGAAGGATGGCACCATGAGGATGTGCATTGATTACCGAGCCTTGAACAAGAAAACCATCAAGAACCGGTACCCTATCCCACGCATTAACGAGTTGATGGATGAACTACATGGGGCAGTTTTCTTCTCAAAAATTGATCTACGCTCTAGATATCATCAGATCAACATCCGAGAGCAGGACATAGAGAAGACAACATTTCGATGTCATTTTGGACACTTTGAGGTCATGGTTATGCCATTTGGGATAACCAATGCACCCGCTACATTCTAGTCTTGCATGAACCATATATTCAGGGATCAGTTAAGGAAATCAGTGTTGGTTTTCTTCGATGACATATTGATCTATAGCCAGTCATGGCAAGAGCATATGAGGCACCTGGATGAGGTATTGAGCATCAGGGAGGCACAATCATTATATGCCAAAGAGTCCAAGTGTGAGTTCAGTATGACAGAGATGATTTAATTAGGCCACATCATCAGTGCACATGGGGTACATGTGCACCAAGAGAAGATGAGGGACATTCTGGATTGGCCGATGCCCAAGAACGTGACATAATTGAGGAGCTTCTTCGGGCTGTGCAACTATTACAGGTGGTTCGTCTGAGGTTTTTCTCATCTTGGAGCACCGCTGACAGATCTTACCAAGCATGGGGCCTTCATATGGACTGAGAAATCATAGGAATCCTTTGATCACATGAAGGAAGTCATGGGCACTTGTCTAGTGTTGGAACTATCGAACTTCACCTTGCCATTTATACTAGAGTGTGACACATCCGGTGAAGGGATCGGTGCAGTTTTGATGCAAGGAGGATACCCCATTGTATTTGAGAGCTGGAAGCTTAGTCAACCTAAGAGTTTTTACTCCATTTATGACAAGGAAATGTTGGCAATCATGCATGCCTTGACCAAGTTCAGACAATATTTGGTGGGCAACAAATTCGTGGTCAAGACCGATCACAATAGTTTGAAGTATTTCCTTAAGAAGAAGGACCTCAGTGAGCACCAACATAAATGGGTGACGAAGGTACAGGAATTTGAATTTGACATAGAGTATGTCAAGGGGAAGAAGAACATTGTGGTCGATGCACTATTGAGGAGACTTGCGACATGTTCTTTGATGGAGATTTCAACATATTGGAAATCCCACTTGTTAGTGGAATATTCCAAGAACAAGTTCACTTGTGAGGTGATGGATGGGAAGATACAGGATTACTGATATAGGGTCATTAACAATGTCATATTTTACAAGTATAGAGTCTACTTGGTGCCAGATTTAGGGCTTAAAAAGAAGATCCTCACCGCAGTTCATGATTCACCTCTAGCAGGCCATCAGGGGTTTTTCAAAACCTATAGACAGATCAGAGAGAGGTTCTCATGGAAGGGACTCAAACAAGATGTTATGAGACACGTCACTGAGTGTGTGACTTGCCAACAGAACAAGTCAGAGCATGCTCTTCCATCAGGGCTACTTCAACCACTCCTCATTCCAGAGCAGAAATGGGAGAGTATATCTATTGAATTCATCATAGGTCTACCCAAGGTCTAGGGTAAGGACTGTATCTATGTAGTGGTTGACAAATTGACCAAGTTTTCTCACTTATATGCCATACCGATAGAGTACAACGCAGTTCAGGTAGCTAATCTTTTCTTCAGGGAGGTATTCAAACTTCATGGGTTACTGAAGAACATCATCAGTGACAGGGACAGTCGGTTCATAGGGACATTTTGGAGAGAGTTTTTTTAGTTGGTGGGGACAGAGTTGAAACCTAGCACCAACTATCACCCTCAGACAGATGGGCAGACCGAGATTGTCAACAAGTGGGTTGAAGGGTATTTGAGGAACTATGCAGGAGGACAATAGATAACGTGGGTAAAGTGGTTACATTTAGGAGAACATTGCTACAACACCACCTTCCACATGTCCATTGGTATGACACCCTTCCGAGCATTGTACAGATATGATGCTCCTACTTTGGTAGAATTGGTCTTCGGGGAGAGCATATCTCCCAAGGCCAAGGATTGGATCATAGAGAGTCAATAGATTCTCAAGTTGTTGAAAGAGAACTTGTAGACGACGTAAAACCGACATAAGATAAGTGTGGACAAACACAGGATTGAGCGCAGCTTTGAGGTTGGAGATTTGGTTTTCTTGAGACTCCAACCCTATAGACAGTCATATTTGAAGAAGAGTGGGGCTGAGAAGCTCAAGCCCATATTTTATGTTCCTTACAGGATCATGTGCTGAGTAGGTGAGGTTTGTTATGAGCTAGAGATTCCAGAGGGGAGAAATATTCATAACGTGTTCCATGTGTCTTGCCTAAAAAAGGTAGTGGGACAATTCAGTAGCACGTCAGAGGAGCTTCCCCCATTGGATGAGGAGGTAAAGTTGGAGTTAGTTCCAGAGGAGTTTTTGGATTTCTGGGAGCGGAAACTGAGGAGCAGGGTCATTAGAGAGTGGTTGATCGGATGGAGAGGGATTCTAGTAGAGGACGCTACTTGGGAGAGCGAGCAGGTGTTGTAGCACCCTAGACTGGTATTTCTTGAGGACAAGCAATTTCGAGAAGGGAGGACTGTAATGTCCCTTTCCAAATAGGATCTCCAAAGAGGAGGCTTAATGGTCTAAACCACCCCGTTAGACTATGTCCAGTGCCAAAGAGGGGTAAACAGGGTTACTAGAGGTCACTCTAGTCATAGGTGTTATATTCAGAAAGTGACATTGAGCTAAAAAGGGTTAAAAGCGTTTTTAATTCATTATGAGATAAAAATAGAAGTCAACAGTGAATTAGGGTTTCAACAATGATTTAGGGTTTTGGAAGTCAACAGTGAATTAGGGTTTCAACATGATTTAGGGTTTTGGAAAGCTATAAAGGAAGGGTCAATGACCTAATTTATCATTATGCAGATTATGACTTGTCATTGAGAAGAAGAAGCACATCTCAGGAGAGATAGTTCAGTGTATTCTAGGAGGAAGACACCAGTTCGCTGATTTCGACGTTGAAAGACACACCCTAGTCACCGGGAAGATCATCCAGGTCTTCCATCATTCTTCATTGATTCTGCAGTGCTCCCATATTTCGGGTATTATCTTTTAGTTGCTTATTTGTATTCCAGCTAATATCCTTTTGTATTTTGATCTAGCTGAGTGTTGTTATTTTATTCAGCCACAGTTTCTTATTTGTATTCCGACTAAGATCCTTTGTATGTTGATCTAGTCGAGTATTGTTAGTTTATTCATCTTCATTCAAAAATTTTGTAATCCATAGAGATATCATAATACAAACTTTGCAGTCCTTTGTCATGTTTATTATTTGTATGATCATTTATGTGCTGCAAAACTTTGATCCTACACACACATTAGCAGTGTTTCCTAGACTAGCCAAGTCAAGAACATTACAAGTTCAGAGGTTAACCTTGCGAATATGCAGTCGTCCCAAATCTATCAACTTCACATAGCGAGAAAAGATGCACTTCATGATTCCATTGGAGGCATCAAGGCCAAGAATTCCAGATTGAAGGATCGGGTCAAGGAATTGGAAGAGTCTTTGATTCCTATGCCATCGCTTTCCAATCCTTTGGTAATAGTCATGCCTTCCACCCCTACAACCAAGTTAAAAGGATCCTCCAACCTCCTCACATCTTGTAGAGGATATGTGGAGAATAATATAAGGAAAATAATGGAACTAGTTACTGAGGCATGGGAAACATCACAAACCATGACTTCCCTTGGAACCAGGGCACATAATTTGCTCAAACAATTGCAGGCGGAGTTAAAATATGAAGAAAATTTCTATTTAAAAACATTCCTTCCTTTTGGCACCATTGTCAGCAACATGACATAAACAAGAAGAAGATAACAAGATCTTCCATCAAAAAACCAGATCGGTCAATTAAATGCATGCTAGAAAGAAAAAGTGAAGAACTTGCATCTCATTGTTCAGTCATGTGAACAAGCCATATCAAAGAGAGAAAAATTATTCACAAAGTTGTCAAGAATAAACTTAGCAGGAAGGACCAATGAATTGTTGGTTTTTATTCATATGAGATATAAGAGATATTCGATATATTATTACAATAATAAGTGTTCCATATATAGGGAACATAAGGTGACCATCCATGAAAGGATGCATCCCTTGAATAATCAATAACTATTTATTATTATCATTTACTTATTATATATGGTATTTAATAATAAATAATAATTATATTATTAATTATTATCTTTAGAGAATGTCTTCCTGATGTTGTATAAACATCAACACTCCCTCTCAACGAGGGAGACATTCTGCAACATGCCACTCTTGTCTTTGAAGTATGCAAACTTCACCCTAGACTCA
>ML828347.1:89022-112865 GCA_009831015.1 Picea engelmannii
TTCTTCTTACTTGTTTGCTTAACCTTTTCCATAAGCAATCTCATCATTATATAGTAGAAGATTGATTAGTTACTTGGATAGGGAATAATCCCAAGATATCTGGAAAGTCAGTACTTTGCCAACCATTCGAACTCCAACTCATCATTCTAGAAGATTCATTCTAGAAGGATTGAGAACTTATTCATTTTCTCCTTTAGAAACATGTCCGCACCCTAACCATTAACACAGTGCGGAAAGTCTGCAGTCCAGCTGAATGCAAAATGCGGAAATTAAGGATTTCCGCAGGAGAGTATATAAGCAGCCTGCGTACCTTTCTTAAAATATGATTTTGAGAAAATGACAAGTGTAACCTTCTTTAGGAAAATGTTCTTAATGAAGAGTTTAATCTTCTATCATCATGACATAATCGTAGTATCATCTCGATAACCAAAAATGTGGATAACAATGGCACTCCATGTGTAATTCTACAGGCTACACCCTCTAGAAACACTAGGGTCAACTCCCATAGTGTATGAAATCAAGGGTCAACTCCCTTGACATGTCCTCATGTGCTCTCCACATGGGATGTTGGGTTATAATCCCAACCGCACTTATCCCTTCTTGGATAAGTGCCCCACTTATCCCTTCTCAGATAAGTGTCATCACAGATCAACTCAACTCAGTCAGAGAGTAGTACGATCTATAGAATGTTTTAGGAAGCTACAAACATCAACACTGCCTCTCAACAAGGGAGGCATTCTCTACCATGCCAAATCTGTCATGTAAATACTTGAACTTCGTCTTGGTTTGGTAAGAACATCAACAAACTGCTCATATGTAGGAAGGCACTGCACCAATACTTCCTTCCTCTGCACCATGTATCAGATGTAATGGTACTTGATATCAATGTGGTTCAATTTGTCATGAAACACTAGATTATCAGAGATATTCACACAAATTTGTTTACCATAATGAATAATGGTGGAATCCAACACATGTTCGAATAAGTCTACAAGGAGATTGTGAATCCACACTGCTTCACAGAATATTATACTTAATGCAATGTTCTCTTCTTCTGTTGTGCTCAAAGCCACAAAAGTTTGTTTCCTGCTACACTAAAAAACCATGGAATATACCAAAATGAAGCAAAACCTGAAGGTGCTCTTTCTTTCCACTGCGCTCCCTGCCCAATTAGAGTCAATATATTCCTGCCATATCATATCAATACTGGAAGTATATCTCAGACCATGTCTAACCGTGCCTCGCAAGTATCTCAACACATGCTTCACAACAATCTAGTGTGTATATCTCAGCTGACTTATAAACTGGCTAAGTGCACTCACTGCATAGAAATTATTTGATCTAATGTTAACTAGATACATCAATTATCCAACCAACTATCTATACAAAGTCAGATCAATTTCATCATAATCTGATGAAGACACACTTAGTTTCTTCAGATTCTTCATCATTGTTGTAGTCATGGGCTTCAAGTTCAGTATCTCAAACTTATTGAATATCTCAACTGTGTATTTCCCCTGACTCAAGAAGATCTCATCAGTTCCCTACCACACCTCTAGTCCCAAGAAGTAGTTCATCGTACCAAGGTCCCTCATCTCAAACTCAGAGGCCAACACATACTTGCATTCAATAATAAGGCTCTCTGTACCAGTGAGGAATAAATCATCAACATAGAGGACTAGAATCAAGGACTCACCATTAACAATATTGTAGTACAGGCTGGGATTCAAAACACTTTGTTGAAGCCAAAAAATCATTAGGTGTCCATCGATCCTTGCATACCAAGCTTGAGGTGGTTGCTTGATTCAATACAAGGCCATATTTAACCTGCACACATGAGACTCCTTCTCATGTATCATGAAATAATATGGTTTCTCGATGTATAATTATTCCTTAATCTCTCCATTAGGAAAGGTTGTCTTTACATCCATCTGGTGTACTCTCTAACACATGGATGTTGCAGGGAAAATAATCATCTGGATAGAAGTGTATCGAGAAAGAGGAGGAGATGTCTCCTCATAATCTATTCCCTCCACCTGAGAGAATCCTTTAGCAACAAATCTCATTTCTTGCCTCTCGATGCTCCCATCAACTATGTGTTTGATATTGTAGAGCCATTTGGAGGTCACTACAGACTTCCCTTCAGGTCTCGAAACAATATCCCACACATCATTCTTCGTGATGGACTGATACTCCTCCATCATGGCATCTCTCCATACTGGATGACTAGATGCCTCCTCATAATAGGAAGGATTGGAATCAATGATGTGGCTCATAGATAAAATATAACATGAATATCTCTGAGGTCTCTTTCTCTCTCGAAAGGTACCATGAGGATTTGTATGTCCTTCTATCTCCTGCAGAGTCCGACAAGCCCATGCAAGTATCTTCCGAACTACTACAATATCTTTGGAAACATTAACTGGAGCTATAGGATAAATCTCCATGTGAGACCCTCTAGATCTCTTAAAGGATACCTCATCCTCTGTCTCTACTCCCTCTGCATGTAGTACCACCTCCCTCTCTATAAGTGCCTCTACATACACTCGAATTGTTTCCATGCTTTCTTTCTCAACATCATGTACTGGGACTACTACAATCTCAAGTTTTAATTTACATATGGATGGGAACCCACTTTTTTTGGTTTTTTTTTTTATGCAAGAAAGAAATGTACATAGCTTCTCAAATTCATTTGAATCACAACACACATAAAATGTTGGAATAGTACTTGCCGATACTTCAAATTTTCATTTCTTTCCATCAAAGAGACAATTGAGTTTAATAGGTTAACCATGACATCAAAATATGAACTTTAGCACCTTCCCATATCAGTGCACATATTTCCTTCTTGGAAACTCTTGATTGTATAGGGTTCGATAACTTCAACTTCTCCACCCATATCCTCAAAGAGTGAAAGTGCCTCCTCATTTACTCGGGAAGTTTCTCACATAGAAAAATTATTTCCCAGCCAAACAATCCACTTGTTTTGGCACAAAGGTAGCCCCTCAATCTTGGATTGAATTCCATCAATGCCAAGAAAAATCTTATCAGTGCAGTATGCACCCTATTAGATTTCTTCTTTATTAGCAGTAAGACCACACCACCCACCTTTACAAACTTCAACATTGTCTTGGGTGCCATGTCTTCCATCCTCAAAAATAGTACAATATCATATCCATAATATAATATGCCATTTCCCATCGAGGAACAACATGCTTCCTTCCTTTCTTTCTAAATGGAATTGATGTCCCAAGTAGGATGATTTGATCTCAAAGATCTCATGTGTCTTGTATTCCCTTTGCAGGGTCGATTGATCTACTTCCATGATGACATGTCATTGGAATTTTTTTAAGACACGAACAGGTAAACATAGCAGTTAGGAATATGTTGGTGAGAGGATGAACTGTAGAAGCAGCCAACCCATTATGCATTGTATGATCACCCCAAATGGTGTCATCTTCACGATCTTCCAAAATCCAATAAATAGTTGAAATGACAACAAGATATTACACAAAACATGCACGACTTTTCCCATACTTCCTCCACGAATGAATGATCTTGGGAATGATGTTCAAGGGTTGGATTGAAACAATTTTATAATTTAATTGCTAATCCTCATTATTGACATAAATGATCATGAGCCTACTGTGGTAGGCCACAATAGCAAATCTCACTCTGCGTGCCAATCTCTTTACCAACCCTATCACATGTGAGATGCGGTAACCATTGTTGGTTTTTATTGCTCGTAAAATTTGTCCAGCATCAACTCTGCCACCTTTATCCAACTCTAAAGAGTTTGAACAATGCCATTTGTGTTTATGACTTTCATAGTGCCGAAAGAGATAGAGTTAGAAGAGCAAGAAATGTAACTGCCCATTCTAAACACTACTTCAGGGATGAGAGATGAGGGGCACGATGCATTTATAAAGGACAGGTGATGAATCAAAATCTTAACATGTGAAGGTAATAACTGGCTACAAATCAAGTGTCGCATTAAAACATAGTTAGAAAAGAGGCAGAGACACATTCTCCATTTTCTTAAGTAGCTAACAAATAGTTGGGCTGGTCACCAATCCCACATGAGGTAGAAGCTGTAATAGATTGGCCGTGTATATCACTTGTGTTTTTAACTATCAGTAAACCTGACCCGTGACCTGGGGATATTTTCAAGTGGAGAAGAGTCCTTGGGATATCTGACACCGTGCTGCTATCTCTCATTTTCCTAGGCCCTCCCGTGAGGGAGTAAATCCTAGTCCTACTCTGATACCATGTTGGTTTTTATTCATATGAGATATAAGAGATATTCAATATATTATTACAATAATGAGTGTTCCATATATAGGGAACATAAGGTGACCATCCATGAAAGGATGTGTTCCTTGAATAATCAATAACTATTTATTATTATCATTTACTTATTATATATGATATTTAATAATCAATAATAATTATATTATTAATTATTATCTTTAGAGAATGTCTTCCTGATGTTGTCTAAACATCAACACAAATTCCAAGACCCCAACTTAATCGTCAACTCCTTTCCCTTAACTAGGAAAGACTTCAATAAACAGGTTGATATGTTTAAGGCATTGTCTTTGGAAAAGTTTTACAACATCCTTGAATATGGTCAAGATGACATCGATGACTGGATATTCGACTATTATTAAATTTTCAACATAAAAATTTGGAATGAGATCAACGTCGCCCCAATGAGAAGCTACATTGAAGAATGGCTCTAAAGGGAATTGAAGCAGGCCATCGATGAAAGGCAACAGACAGTTGCCATGATTCCAGCAGTCATCGACGAAATCAATGAAAAGGCATCCACAAGCAAATAGAAAAATGTGTCATATGTACAATCACTGTAAGTCTACTTATCACATCCCGCTTTGTTTATCAACCCACTTATTCCACTTTTTTAAATAGAAATGTCTAGCCAAAGACTAATACCTTTCAATTTTATTTTTTGAAGGTATTGCACTCTACCGTCGCCCACTTCTTCTTTCTACAGTCTTGTTTCTTGGGCATATTTCTCTTATGGTCCGCAGGAGCCTCAATCCCAGTCTATATGACAAACGCATTGAAATTTCCAGGAATATGTAACAAACTTTTTTTTTTTGATATATTTCAAATAAATCATTTTTTTATATCCTTTTATATTTATTTCCTCATACATTTTTATCTTTCAACAATATATATGACAAATGCATTTAAATTTCCAGGAACTTGTAACTTATTTAATATATTTCAAACTAAACTACTTTTTTATCTCGTTTCATATTTGTGTCGTCATAAATTTTTATCTTCCACTATGCACAAATTTTATTTTGTTATATACTTTCAAAAAATAAATGGGGCTCTAGAGGCCACATGTCATTTACTGCATGGATACCACCTGTGCTTCATGCTTCTTGCCACATCTCCGTTGCAGTTTCCATCTACCTTCGCTACTTTTTCCTATCCCAATTCAGCCTGACAGGGACTATGCTGCCACAGAGCCTTGTTTAGTATGGGGTGATGTTTTATTTATTTTTTGGAGGTGAAATTTAAATTCTATAGGACATGGGCTTTGAAGTTTTCAAAATATAATATTAGGTTATAAAAGGACTTTGTAGTAAAATTTTCATAATGTTGATTTTTTTACTCCCAAATATATGTAAAGTTGAAAGATAGGTGATTTGTTTTCGATGATGCTTTTGGTTTGCACCATATCTCTTCAATATTGAGCATGGTTAAAGCAACGTATGTTGATATGTATTCAAATCACATCACAATCAACACCTCATATGCAATGCACCATTGTCTCACATCATCCTTGAATTTTCTTGCACATGTGGAATCAATGCCTAATTTCTAACTTGACATTTACACCAACACTAATGATATATCAACCTATCATTATACCTACCACTTCAAATCTAGATAATCCATCCACATCAATGATATCTTGTAGTTTTATGATTCCACAAACTCAACTTTCTAGTTGATCAAAGCTGACCAACTCTATGCTAGTGACCAAGTTAGACTAAGTCAATGCATGCCCAAGTAGACTCTTTTAAAAATTTAAGGAATTCATTATCCTCATTTATTGTATTCGACACGAACCATTTGTAATCACCTCATTAGACTTATTTTTACCACTCAATCATGTAAAATATGTATATACTTCAATTTGTAAATTGTTCCATAGTTTTAAATTGATTAGATTTGTAATCCTCTGCAAAATCGAGCTCTCCATATTTGTTTTCTCGACTTGAAAGTCACAATGATATCACACATGACTTCAATATTTGAGGATATTTATAGTTGAATTCGTTTGTATTGCAATAGATGTACAATGCAACATTTTTCTATATGCTTTGGGTTTTGATCTAGTTGGAAATGTTTTTTGTGTTATTGATATGTTTTTGTGTTAATATTTATATAGTTTTCATTAAAGTTATCAATACACTATGTTATTGGGTTGATTGATTAAAAATAACTAATGGATCATTGTAAATAACTAAATCGCTTTCTCACTATTGGTCAATTATTTACATTAAATTTATACATGGTCTTATTATTGTTCAAAATAATCATGTCTCTATTACTCTTTTCCATTGTAAATTGCATGATATCTTTGGTAGTCCTTGTAAAAAAATATTGAGCAAGTCATATGAATATCACTCTACTTCTAGTACATTTCCTATTGTGGTTCTGAGGAAGGTGAAAGAAACAACACTTAGCCAACTGCAAAAGATATAGGGGCATTAGAAATCAAGGAGAAGCATAGGTCTTGCTACGGGTCCATGGTGATTTATTTACTCCTCCATATACTCACGATCATGTCGTGCTCCTTCCCTATCATTCCACTACCTTGATCGTCCACCACCCCACAATAATTCATGTCTTATATTATCATGTCCCTAATGTACATTTAATACAAATCTCTCGGAAATGACTAAAATTGGTTTAAGTGTTAAAAGTTGTTATTAATGACGATATTATTGAGACAATTCCTTATCATTTCTAAATTTCATTTGTATTAACGATCCTTTGAATCAAGAGCCTTGAAGCATATTATGGTAAAATTTTGCATGTCCTCATACTTGGTTTTCTTCATTACATACTTTCATGTATTTAAGGGTTTACCTTTGGCTAAGCAAGTGAATTGTAAAATTGATCCTATTAAAATGTGGTATTTGACTCTTTGGAAATAGAAGGCTATGTACCACTTTTATGAAGTAAACAATGCATTCATTTCTTCTTTCAAAAAACTCATTTATGGACCAAACACATCTAGATTGTCTCTAGAATTTGCATCCTTCTTAGATAAGAGAGGAATATTTGAAGCAATGGAGCATTTTAGTATTTTCAAGCTTTATTTTTCTCATCAAAGACCCTCATATCTTCCGTATTATGTTTAAGATAAGTTATTTATTGTTGAAGTATGCAAGCGGTATAGATTTTGGGCCCATTTCTTTAGTGAAAAGAGGAAAAATATTATGCACATCAATGAAATTTCAGTTCAGTTTGATAAGTTTAATCTAAAGGAAGCAAATGAAATTAAGGGATTTGATGCTAGCCAATTATTTATGAAACATATTGTTATCACTCTAAGAAAATCCTTAGGGTTGTAGACTAAGGATGCTTGGTAGCTTAAAAATAATGTGTAGGTATGCTTGGAACAATGGGATTACTTCAATAATTAATGTGATAGACAACTCATCATACATTTAAATAAAATAGTGCTTTCAGAAAACAATGATAAGATCGAGTAATTTCAAAGGAGGGATGAAGAACACTAATATTGATTGCCAAATACAGTTGGGTGTAGGGCTTAATACAAGATAGAAATAATATCCTTCACTTCAAATCTATGAGCTCAATAAAGCGATAACAGTCTTCATAAGCTAAGATAAACTGAAATGAAGTACAGAAAAGGAAACATGGATATTTCTGATATTGAAAACAAAAGGAGACTACAATTTTATTATATCATAAGAGTCTATACAGTAGCACAAAAATGTATCCCAATCTGAACCCTTGTCTCTTAGAAAAGATAGGCATTTATAGCCTTTTACAATCAATTTTTAAGATCCTAAAAACTTGGATCTGTATCTAAAAATAGCAAATCAAATTAACTAAGACAATCGATAACAAAGACTAGTGACTAGACTAGCATTTGAATTGTCTTCCATCTCAAAATTTGACATCTGTACTTCATCAGCTTCTAGAATCTATTGTGTCATGAGACATGGTAAAGGCACCTATCTTGGCAGTTGGATTTCTTCAGTTACTCATAGTCAAAACTTTAGGAGACCAATTTAGCATTTGGTTTTCAAAATTCCCACGAATCTCTGTTGCTGAGTATTTTCTGACTAAGTAGTTAATCCTTTAATGCTCTAGAACCTCTTTAAATCCTTTGAAAACCGCCCTGCTCCATCCTTAGCTTTCAAAAATTATTTTTTTGTTTTCACCAGCTAACTCGCCTTATGATTCGTTGGTTAGCTGGTGAAAGCACTGCCTTTCACCAGCTAACTGGTTGTAAATTTTCCCTTTGCGCTGATGAAAGCTCTGCCTTGGCCCAAAATGAACTTTCACCTCCAAAACTATTGTTCCATCAGAAACTCAGCATGTCTCCACTTTATCCCCTTGCATATTCACAACAACCTGAGCTAGCACTTGCAGATCTGGGTGTGACTTTTGCTTTTGATTTAATTTTCTAATCTTCCTCTTAAGGTGTTTTGCTAACCACCATAAACTATTATAGTCTTTGGTGATTTTCTTCTTTCTCTTCTTGTCCTTGACACTTTCACGAGCCAGCTTTTCAAATGCAGCATTTGTTTCTGCAAAATTATTAGACAGAGTTTTGTATCTCTCCTTAATTACTCTTTCCAAAACCTCCTGTTGAGAAATTACTTCTTTAAGTTTCTTGATTTTCTGTGTTTTCTTTGACTTTGTGCTCTTTGATGTTTCACCTTCATCAGCGTGAGTAAAAGGCTCACAATCCTGTGCAAATTCAATGGAGTGTTCAAGAATTTTAATGGCAAGGCTTTCATCTTCTTGCTCTGGCTCTGAGTCTGTGTATGGTAGATTTAAGATGTTTTTTTTCTTTTCTGTAGGCTGCTATGTAGTAGTTTCAAAATCTAATTTTTTCTTTGACCTGTGAGACCTTACACCATAGATCCTATCTTCTGGTGGTCCTGGAAGAGTTCTCCTCTTCCTCGAGCTGCTTTGAGGAGTCAATTTCCTTTTTCCATCTCTCTTCTCTTCATTCATGGGCTGAGTTTCAGTTTCAAAGCCCTCCCAAAAAAGAAAATGTTGCCAAGTCCTTCCTTTTTGTCTTAGCTCCTCTAGGATTAAAAATTTGATTAGGCCAAAGTGACAAAGAGTGTTCTTCATACTTAGAGGTTCAACTAATATTTTTACAGACCTTAGTTAAGCTCTTATGCAAGAAAAAAGGTAAATTTAGGAGAGTTTTCCCTGTAAAATGGTCTAAGAGCTTGAAATGGTATAACATCAGTTTGGCGTACCTGCCTTCTGAAGTTATGTAGAGTTGTATGCCCTTAAACAAATCCTGCCACTCATCCTCTAAATGAGAAACTAACATGCTTTTCTTCCATGCGTTATTTCTGAATTCTTCCTTTAGATATGCTCTGAAATTTAGGTTCTTGGTTGCTGTCATTTTGAACCAACTCTGGCCTGATCTAGGTAAACTAGTCACTGCAGCAATGGCGGCTTCATCCATAATGATCTCTAAAGACCCAACACAGGCTTTATTTCCATCGTATGTTTTAGCAAATGCTTCAGCTGTTGATTGGTGATAGTCGTTCTGTAACTTCTCGACATATCCCATGTAGCCTGCGTCTGAGAAGTGTTTTTGCATCTCTGGATGCGCCTGTAGAAAGGACAGACTATCCAATTCTTTTATTAAAAACGAACCACTACGTCTCCTTTCCATCTGCAATTCGAACCCGAGTCAATTTTGCACACAAAAAACTATAATCTGTTGTTTGAGCCGAGGTTTTGCGCTGGTGAAAACGCTCGGCGTTGTCTTTCAAAAATGAAAACATATCATATGCCTGTGGATGATGCATGTTGGGGATATGATGCATCGATTTGTTTTCACCAGCGGAGGAGTACCGCTCCTTTACCTGTGATGATGGATTTGAATTCGCCATCTCCAATGCCATTATCGTGAAGCATGCATTTCTGAACACGATCCACTTTGCAATCCGATTTAGACGTAGAAACCTGAATATTCATCATTATCCACTTTCACCAGTTCCTTATAATGATTACATGATGTGTGTTGAGCATGTCATCTTTTGATTTTTTGAAAACGTGGAGAAAACACACGTGATCCGCGCTTTCACCAGCTAACGGTCCGTGGGAAATGCTCCTTAGCTGTTGAAAATCGCCGCTTTCACCAACTAATCATCATATTCGAAACACACGTTAGCTGTTGAAAGTATTTTCATGAAATTTTTAAAGAAAAGACCTTTATGGATCGTCTTATTTCTAAGATATAAATTAAAACCTAAGTTTTGCTACTAGAAAAACTTAAAACAAATTTAAAGAAAACTACCAATAGCCATGCTATCAACCGCAAAATGAAACCATAGTGACTGATTCATTTTGGGAGCTAACATTTGGCTCCAACTGGGATGGACACCTCCCGGTGAGGTGACCAAGAACCTAGCTAGACTCAGTAGCCTTATTACAATTTTATTTTTTTTAAATTGAAAAAAAAAATATATATATATATATATATATATATATATATATATATATATATATATTTGCTTAGTACCATTGGGCATGGAGTTATTCAAGTGATAGAAACAAAGAAAAAAGAACTGAAAAGAATATGTACAAGTAGAACAGGGATTTAAGAAAAAGCCTTATGAAAAATAGGTCTTTAGAAAGCGCCCATTGAAAGGGCCACCTGCTACTTCCTCGCCTGCAAGATTTTGGAGAACAAAGGTATTGTTTTGCTGAACCGTTGTTATGATGAAAGGACTTGTCCAGAGAGCATCAAATTTTTCGTGTTTCCCCTTCTCTTGCCTTGCTGCATCCCACTTTAAGACTAGTTCCCCTTTTACAGATATTTGATTTGACTTTTTTATCGAAGATCTCCTTCATTTTCCCTTGGTGTAACTCTGTCTTTTCCAAAAGTTGCTCTCTATCTTGCTGTAACTCTACCAAATTATGAATTCTCTGAGTCAAATCACTTGGTTCAGAATTATTTTCTTGTAAAAACTTTGCAACCAGCAGTGCAAGTTGAATAGGAAATATGGCTTCAGCACCATATACCAACTTGAAAGGAGATGTACCAATCGATTTTTTACAAGTAACCTTGTCAACCCACAAAGCAAATTTCAGCTTGGAATCCCAGCCTCTGGTATTTTGTTCAAGCAACTTGTTTATAATTGACTAAACTCTTATTTTATGACTCAACTAAGCCATTTCCTTGCGGATAGTAAGCAATGGAATGTACTAGCTGAATTCCCAGCTCTTCACATAATTTTACCAAGTGCTTATCAATGACTATTCTCTTAGGGCAGCCAAATCTGGAAAATATGTTTTCTTGCAGAGAATTTATGATGACAGTATGATTGGCATTCCTGGTAGGAATAGCCTCAATCCACTTTGTAAAATAATCGGTGGCAACAAGGATCCACCTGTGCTGACTACTAGAAGGCAGGTGAATCTCACCTATGAAATCCAGACCCCATTGCTGGAAAGGACCTATGACCACTATAGGTTTGAGGGGAAGAGACTTCAGTTGATGTTTGCCTTCAAATCTTTGGCACTTGTCACATGTTCTCACAAACTCACACACATATGAAAATAAGGATGGCTAGTAATAACTAGATCTTAAGATTTTATGTGCGGTGGTTTTCCAATAGTGATGTCCTCCGCATTCACTATTATGGAATTCAATCATGACCTTAGTTGCTTATTCTTGGTTTATGCACCTCAACAATAAACCTATTGGATTTTTCCATAACAATAAGTTTCCATTGATGCATAGATTCATGGCTTTGAACTTTAGATCCCTTCCTTGTGTTTTTGTCAATTCTAAAGGGACTGATAAAGTTTGCAGAAAATGAACAATGTGACTGTACCATTTGAAATCATATAGGTGAGCTGAGACCTGCATTTACTCACCTTCTTTATCCTCTGAAGACTAAACATTATCTGCATTAATACTTATTAAATTTATTTCGAGCAGCCTACAATTTTCTTCTGCCAGAAGTTTGGCAAGGCCCTGACCCTTCACAAGTTTTGCTGGTTTAATTTCAACATCAAATTCAAACAACTTTTCTATCCACTTACTCCTTTTTCCATCTATGTCGGGTTGTATAAGCACATCTTTAACTGAATTGGAGGGTACAAAATCTATTACCTTTGCCTGAAGGATGTAAACTCTGAAAGCTTTCAATGACTTGATAAGTGCATATGCTTGTTTCTCCAACAATTCATACTTTACCTCTACGTCCCTCAAGACCTTACTGAAGAAGGCAACTGGTTGCTCCTGATCATCGACATTTTTCTGCAAGAGTACTGCTGCAATTGTATCTCTTGAAGCAAATGAAAAAATGTAAAATACCTTGGCGAAGTCAGGGCTGATCAAAACAGGGGTTGTAGTGATGGATTCCTTGATAGCATTGAATGAGTGTTTGGCTTCTTCAGTCCATTTTACCTCAGATTCCTTTCTTAAAATAGCAGTAATATGCTTTGTGAGTTCTGAAAAGTTTACTATAAACCTCCTGATAAAGTTTATAGTCCCAAGGAAAGACTGAATGCCCTTCTTTGATTTAGGAAGAGATAGATTTTTAATTGCTTCTACCCTTTTTGGGTCAATTTTCACCCCATTAGCTGAAACAATATGTCCAAGTAGTTTCCCTTCCTTAAGTGCAAAATTTGATTTTTTTGGATTAAGAGAAATGTCATACCTTCAACATTTTAGAAACGTCCTTTTTAAGTGCTGCAAATGAAGTTCATGGCTGCTTGAAAAAATAGTGATATCGTCAAGATATATCAAGACAAATTTATCTTTTTCTCCAATGAAAGCAATGTCCATCGCCCTTTGGAATTTCACTCCTGCATTCATCAATCCAAAGGGCATATTTTCGTACATAAATGTACCCCATGGAGTAGTAAAAGAAGTTTTTTATTTATCGTCTGGATGGACAACAATCTGGTTGTATCCAGAAAACCCATCAATAAAAGACATCACCTTTGATCCTGACACCTTCTGCAAAATATGTTCCATTTTGGGCAGAGGGTAGTTGTCCTTCCTAGAGCACTTATTCAAATTTCTAAAGTCGACGCAGAGTCTGATCTCTCCATTCTTTTTCCTGACCGGTATAATATTTGCAATCCATTCTGAATATCTGAGAGGTATGATGATGTGGGCATCTAATAGTTTTTTTATTTCCCTTTCCATTGTAGGAAGCAACAAAGGATTAAAGGATCTAAGTTTCTACCTAAATGGCTTGGTATCTTTGTTCAAGGGAATCTTATGTTGAATTACCTCTGTGTTGAAAGTCTTCAAGTCATCATATTGCCAAGCGAAGATGTCAGCAAACTCCTTTAGCAATTCTCCATAATCAACCTTTTGTTTTTCAGTCAAATGTGAAGCTAAGTTGACATATTTAGGATCCTGTTCAATGGCTACATTATACTGCAAAACTTATGAATCTTTTTCCCCATTTTCCAATTTGACAGCCACATCATTATTATCAAAAATCCTTTCCAAAGGGACCAAACCTTTAGGAATTCTGTTGGTAGACAGTTGGACTATTTCATGTGCTGTGATTTTGCTTCTGAATTTTGGATTTTTGATTTCAACGTCATGTTCGTTCTCCTAATCAATTTGCAAATCTGCAAACTCATCAATCACTGCAAGAAATCATGTGAGCTCAGCATCGTCTTCGAAAACCTTCCAAAATTTTACATTATCAGGGAGGGATGGCCTATATTTAATGTGAATTTTGTAATTCAATTTATGAGGCAGAGGGGGTATGAAAGCACAAGCTGACACAACTAATGAATCAGCTAATTCATTCATTGCTCTGGGTACATATGAAATTTTAAAATCTGCAAAATTATGAATTGCCCTCAAAACTTCATCTCTGTATGCTTTCAGCCTGACATGTTTTGCTTGAAATGACTTATTCACCTGCTAAATGATCAAGTCTGTATCTCCGAATACTTGCAATCTTTTAATCTCCATCTCTTTGGTTGCATTTATCCCCAGAAGTAATGCCTCATACTCAACAATATTATTAGTCACTTTAAAATCAAGTCTAAAGGACAAATGAGAAGTTTTCTTAGAAGGAGAAATCAATACCACCCCTGCTCCTGTTGATTCTTTGGTACAAGCACCATCAAAGAACATGGTCCAAAGATCGTCCTCTGCTATTTCTGTGGGTTGAATTATGGGTTTTCTGAGTAGCAATGCCAACTGGATACATAAATAGGATGATTGGATGGATTTTGTTCGTCACTGATTACATATGCCAACTGTGATTCCCTGTATAACCTTCTATTCACCCCTCCAAAAACAGGGATAATAGTGTAGGAGATATCCATTTGAAGAGTTCCACCTAGCCTCTTCATCCACAATCTTGATAACAGACATCCAAATTTAGGTGGTATGTCTGCCACTACTATATCCATAACCATAGTCTTCATGGATGCTTGGGTTAAGGTTACGACCAAATCCTTGATCATCCCAAGACATTTGACTTTTCGAGAGTCAAAAGAGAAAAGATCATGATAAGACTTGGTGATCTCCAGCCCAAGCTCATCCATGATCGCCTTTGGCATCAAATTGTGAGAAGCACCAGAGTCCAACAAACAGTTATGCAACGTTTTCTCATGAATATTTAGAGAGATGTAAAAGGGAGGACAACTTTCATCTCTGTCTTCTATCATTTGGCCCAGAGTAATGGTTGGCTTTTCATCATATATGTTGAGAATATCAGCAGAAGGGGATATAGATTTGGGATCTAAAGTTTTGAGGATATCCTTTTTGAAGATTTCATTTTTCATTAACTCGACTAGAGGAATAGGAATTTTAATTTTTTGTATTTCAACCTCAAAATTGAACGAATATGGGACTTTATCAGAAGCTTTGTCAGATACCTTTACTTGATTCGAAGGATATTTCTGATTTCTTTGTTGTTCAACAGGGGCCTGACTTTCTGTAGTTTGATGCTTGACAAGGGCAACAATCTTCTTGGGAGGAGCTGATGCTTTCGCCTTTGAGGGATTTGTTTGCTGACTCTCTGATGTCTGATCTTTTTGCTTAACAGGGGTTGTTCTCTTTTCGGGAGAGGATGGTGTGTTATGTTGGGTAGTATCAGATTTAGATCAGAGATTATATCTATTCTTATCTTCTGTCGTGAAAATGCCATCATCAATAGGATTATCCTCTGTCTGTTCAGTCATCAATGCTTCTTCATATCGTGTTGTGTTAGATAAGATTTCCCTGTCTCTTCTCCAACACAATGAATATTATCTTCTCCATCTTCTTGATAATCACCTTCGTCTTTATCCATCACAACATTTTGAAGAGGGGCATTTATTCTCTGATCTTCAGTAGGATTCTTTTCTCTTTGCAAGATCTGTGTTGGCTGATTATTTCTTCTGAAGTTGTTGGGATTTTGATTTGGGTTCCTGACTACAGAATCATAAGTGCCTCTTCCCTTCACAGACTACTTATTTTCAATATTGATCTTAGATATCTCAGAGGTTAGAGACTCTATCATCTTATCCATTTTATCAAACTTTGGGTCAACACTTGATGAAGAAGAAGCCTCATTCCTTGGCCTTCTCCTATCAAAATTTCCCTTTATCTTTTGAGAGGCTAAAATATTTGATTCCACCTCAAGGGAAAATATTTCATGAGAGATAATGTCGGTGACCTCCTTTCTCTCAACAATAAACAAAAATCTGAGTCAAAAGCATCAGAATATGTGATCTTGGCATAAGCATCTGAAGGTTTTATCTCTGCTGGTATTTTACTGTACATCCGGTTAAATATTTTAGTGAAATCAGAGACTGACTCACTATTTTGTTTCCTTAGATTTCCGAATTCTGTGATATAGTATACAAAATCTCTTGTATCACCCCAATGTTTCAAAAAGGTCTCATCCAATTTCTCGATTCCAGCTATGGAACCAGCAGGGATTTCTTTGAACCATTTCCTAGCATGGCCATCTAAGCTTTGGACAAAAACTCATGTCCAAACATCTTCCTCTTCAATAGTAAGGTTTTTAGGATAACTGTAGAAAGCCTCAATATGTTCTTCAGCAGACACATCATCTTCGCCTATGAATTTGGGCATATACTTTTGATAGTCTCCCGTTGGCATGGCTGATATTGGGTTTGGCAATATAAGTGGTGCATACCTAGCAGCTAGGATTTGTTGCATCTTTTTCAAAGGAGGTGGTGCAGCCATAACTATCAGGGGTGAGAAAGGTGATGGTTTCTTTTTTGAGTCTTCAACACTGGAGGAATGCGAAGGAGGTGAATCTTCTAATGGGAAAGAGGTTTGATATGAGGCTCTGTAAAAATTTGCAAGTTGTCCAACTAAATTTTCTTCACCTTTAGCAGATAACTCTTGGAGAAGATGTTCAACAACAAGGAGGCTAGTATAAATGTTTAAATGATCTTCTTGTTGCTGAGAATGAAAAGACTCAAGAGAAGAAGAACTACTGATTCTTTCTAAATTCTTGGATGTTTTTTCAATCAAATTTGAATCTATCAATTTATCATCATTTGTATTTTCCTGTTGATCAAAAGGAGTTTGTTCTTCTACAGTATTTACAGTTGTTTTTTCATCAATGCTCTTTGAAAAGAACTCAAATGTTTCTGTAGTAGATTTTCCAGAACTCAAAAGAGGATTACCTTCTGTATCTAATTTTGAAGCTTGACCCTGAATTGTCTTTCCTTTCCTGAGAATTAGTTCTAGATTGGACACTGGTGTGATAGGTGATTCTTGAGGATTCTCCCTAGTACTGATCCTCTTAGGAGCCAGGATGAAATTGTGGAGTCACCAGGATGAAATTGTGGAGTCGCCAGATAGATAATTACAACCAACTAAAATTTCTAATCTTTTTCTATCATCAAAGATCATCTCTGTGTTGTACCCCAGGAAAGAAGAACTTAAATTTCGTTTCCCCAGCAACGACGACAATTTGTTATCACTCCAAGAAAATCCTTAGGGTTGTAGACTAAGGATGCTTGGTAACTTAAAAATAATGTGTAGGTATGATTGGAACAATGGGATTACTTCAATAATTAATGTGACAAACAACTCATCATACATTCAAATAAAAAAGTGATTTCAAAAAACAATGATCAGATCAAGTAATTTCAAAGGAGGGATGAAGAACACTAATATTGATTGCCAAATATGGTTGGGTGTAGGTCTTAATAAAATATAGAAAGAAGATCCTTCACTTCAAATCTATGAGATCAATAAAGAGATAACAGTCTTCATAAGCTAAGATAAACTGAAATGAAGTACAGAAAAGGAAACATGGATATTTCTGATATTGAAAATGAAAGGAGACTGCAATTTTATTATATCATAAGAGTCTATACAGTAGCACAAAAATGTATCCCAGTTTGAATCCTTGTCTCTTAGAAAATATAGGCATTTATAGCCTTTTACAATCAGTTTTTAAGATCCTGAAAACTTGGATCTGTATCTAAAAATAGCAAATCAAATTAACTAAGACAATCGATAACAAAGACTAGTGACTAGACTAGCATTCGAACTGTCTTCCATCTAGAAAATTTGACATATGTACTTCATCAGCTTCTGGAATTTGTTGTGTCATGAGACATGGTAAAGGCACCTGTCTTGGCAGCTGGATTTCTTCAGTTACTCATAGTCGAAACTTTAGGAGACCAATTTAGCATTTGGTTTTCAAAATTCCCACGAATCTCTGTTGTTGAGTATTTTTTGACTAAGTAGTTAATCCTTTAATGCTCTAGAACCTCTTTAAATCCTTTGAAAACCACCCTGCTCCATCCTTAGCTTTCAAAAATTCTTTTTGTGCTTTCACCAGCTAACTCGCCTTATGATTCGTTGGTTAGCTGGTGAAATCACTGCCTTTCACCAGCTAACTGGTTGTAAATTTTCCCTTTGCGCTGGTGAAAGCTCTGCCTTGGCCCAAAATGAACTTTCACCTCCAAAACTGTTATTCTATCAGAAACTCAGCGTGTCTCCACTTTATCCCCTTGCATATTCACAACAACCTGAGCTAGCAATTACAGATCTGGGTGTGACTTCTTCTTTTGCTTTAATTTTCTAATCTTCCTCTTAAGGCGTTTTGCTAACCACCATAAACTGTTATAGTATTTGGTGATTTTATTCTTTCTCTTCTTGTCCTTGACACTTTCATGAGCTAGCTCTTCAAATGCATCATTTTTTTCTGCAAAATTATCAGACAGAGTTTTGTATCTCTCCTTAATTACTCTTTCCAAAACCTCCTATTGAGCAATTACTTCTTTAAGTTGCTTGATTTTTTGTGTTTTCTTCGACTTTGTGCTCTTTGATGTTTCACCTTCATCAGTGTGAGTAAAAGTCTCACAATCCTGTGCAAATTCAAGGGAGTGTTCAGGACTTTTAATGGCATGGATTTCATCTTCTTTCTCTGGCTCTGAGTCTATGTATGGTAGATTTAAGATGTTTGTTTTCTTTCCTATAGGCTGCTCTGTAGTAGTTTCAAAATCTAATTTTTTCTTTGACCTATGAGACCTTACACCAGATATCCTATCTTCTGGTGGTCCTGGAAGAGTTCTCCTCTTCCTCGAGCTGCTTTGAGGAGTCAATTTCCTTTTTCTAGCTCTCTTCTGTTCATTCATGGGCTAAGTTTGAGTTCCAAAGCCCTCCCAAAAAAGAAAATGTTTCCAAGTCCTTCTTTTTTGTCTTAGCTCCTCCAGGATTAACAATTTGATTAGGCCAAAGTGAAAAAGAGTGTTCTTCATACTTATAGGTTCATCTCTAATCTTTTTACAGACTTTAGTTAAGCTCTTATGCAAGAAAAAAGGTAAATTTAGGAGAGTTTTCCCTGTAAAATGGTCTAAGAGCTTGAAATGGTATAACATCAGTTTGTCGTACCTACCTTCTAAAGTTATGTAGAGTTGGATGCCCTTAAACAAATCCTTCCACTCATACTCTAAATGAGAAACTGGCATGCTTTTCTTCCATGCGTTATTTCTGAATTCTTCCTTTAGATATGCTCTGAAATTTAGGTTCTTAGTTGCTGTCGTTTTGAACCAACTCTGGCCTGATCTAGGTAAACTGGTCACTGCAGCAATGGACACTTCATCCACGATGATCTCTAAAGACCCAACACAGGCTTTATTTCCATCGTATGTTTTAGCAAATGCTTTAGTTGTTGATTGGTGACAGTCGTTCTGTAACTTCTCGACATATCCCATGCAACCTGCGTCTGAGAAGTGTTTTTGCGCCTCTGGATGTGCTTGTAGAAAGGACAGAATGTCCAATTCTTTTCTTAACAACGAACCATTACTTATCCTTGCCATCTGTAATTCAAACCCAAGACAATTTTTCACACAAAACACTGCAATCTGTTGTTTGAGCCGAGGTTTTGCGTTGGTGAAAACACTCGGTGTTGTCTTTCAAAAATGAAAACATATCATATGCCTGTGGATGATGCATGTTGGGGATATGATGCATCGATTTGATGTCAATAGCCGAGTAGTACCGCTCCTTTACCTGTGATGATGGATTTGAATTCACCATCTCCAGCGCCATTATCGTGAAGCATGCATTTCTGAACACGATCCGCTTTGCAGTTCGATTTAGACGTGAAAACTCGAATCTTCATCATTATCCGCTTTCACCAGCGCCTTATAATGATTACATGACATGTGTTGAGCATGTCATCTTTTGATTTTTTGAAAACGTGGAGAAAACACACGTGATCTGCGCTTTCACCAGCTAATGGCCCGTTGGAAATGCTCCTTAGCTGTTGAAAATCACCGCTTTCACCAGCTAATCATCATCTTTGAAACATGCATTAGCTGTTGAAAGTCTTTTCATTAAATTTTTAAAGAAAAGACCTTTATGGATCGTCTTATTTATAAGATATAAATTAAAACCTAAGTTTTGCTATTAGAAAAACTTAAAACAAATTGGAGAAAACTACCAATAGCCATGCTATCAACCACAAAATGAAACCATAGTGACTGGTTCATTCTGGAAGCTAACACATATGACATCTATCAGTTACAGTGTATCATTTGCTGATACATTCATGTTCAGACAAGAAGAGGGAAATAGTCAAAACCCTCATGCATTGTCTATTGAGAAGAGGAAGGAGGATATCAAAATATTTTTTAGTACTACTGATCAATATAGACAACAAGGAAGAGTCATGAGTGAGAGGAATTCATAGTCTCCTACTATCTCTAAAAAAAGTGTCTCGCCCAAACAAAATTATCATTCTTCAGTTCAAGAGAAAAGGAAATATTCAATTAACAATTCTGATGATGGAGGTGAACAAAACCATTCTAAAGGAAACACGGAAATACCTCACAAACTTCCAGTGACTAGAAAAAGGAAAATATGAACACAAAGGAAGGAGAAAGTGAGGGTGTACCTGAAGAATAAATTATTCTTGAAGATATGGATGTTGATGTGAATATCGAGGACATTGAATTCCCATATGAAGAACAAAGAATTCAAGATATCAAAGAAATTGAAACAAAAATTTTCACGCAAGAGCCAATTGTATTTGAAGAGAAATCCCCAACCCTAAACAGTGCCATGTTTGACAAAAATTCAAAGAAACTAGTCATTGAGAAAATCCATTCAAAAAATAAAAAGGTTCAAGGAAAATTAAACTCAAAACTTGACTTCAATGGAGTTCCACATTCTATAATTTTACAGATTAATGAAGCTACAGGAGAAGCCCTAAAAATTCCAGCTAGAGAAATGGAGAATGGAAATTCTATTCTAAAGGATAGAATCAAAGAATTAGAGAGTGTGTTAATGCCCCCACCACTATTCTCCAACCCAATTGCCACAATACAACCTTGGGTAAGTCTTGATGGAACACCATAATCCAGATCCAGACTAAGAGGAACATCAAGTATACTTGCTGCCATTAGAATGTATGTCAGAGAAAATATCCAGAAAAGAATGGATCTTATCCATGAGACATGGGAATTGGCAACATGTTTTGTTTCTTTGGGCTCAAGAATGACCAATTTCAGGCAATATCTTCAAGTTGATCCTGAAAATGAAGATTTTTTTTAATAAAGGGGTTGTTTCCACCTTTGTTGCAAAATTTTCACGTGTTAGTGAGTTCTAGAGGAAAGAGAAGGACTCGTCTTCCGCAGTCCAAATAAAAAAACTTAAGGCATCTTGGTTAAAAAGAATCAAGAGTTTAAGGGATATGTTGGTTGAATGTGATAGTATAAGTGTTAAAATAGGAGAGTTGTATTTAAAATTAATTAAATTGGACTTAGTTGGATCAAATGGGGATGTATAGGATCCACATATAATGTTAAAATAAATTATTATGTCTAAGGAGTAATTCGAAGTAAACATAGACTCATTGAAGACTGCATCAAGAGAGAGGTTTAACAACTTGACCGAGTATTCTGAAATAGAAGTGGAAAGTTGGTTGGTTAGTTATGTAAATAAAAATGAAGATACCGAGGACAACCTTCACCAACTTTCAATGGACTTCAAAGATCTGGAAATTATTTTATTTCACATAAAAGTAAGACAAGAAATAACCGCGACACCAATGAGATATTATATCGAGAATTGGTTAACGAAATCCTTAACTAAAATAACTGAACTAGATCAAGAAGAAGAAGTCCAGTCAACGAATTCCAATGAACAAGAATACAAAAGGCATACCAACAAAGAGATAATGAGGGAGAGATTCCATTACAGTAAGTAAAGTGGTCATTTTTCATAATTCCCTATCTTTCATGCATTTCGTTTTGAAATCATCCAGTTGTGTCTTTTCAATCTTTCTTGAGAACTCGTATATGATATCTGAGCATCCCCTTTTTCTTCTTCCAACTCCAGTTCTAGTCTACTTTCTTTTATGGTACATGGAATCCCCATCCCATTCCATTTGAACAAACACAAACTTTTAAATTTATTGTAAAACAAAGTATTAATTTTGAACTCCCTAGAGAACTATATTGGGGTGTAGCTTTAATGATTTCTCAAACTCTGAGTTTATGGGCATGATATTTATAAAGTGCACCTATCAAATTCACTTTTTTTTAATGAAATACTCTTTTAAAGTTCTCTCTATAATTGACTTATATTTTCCCTTTTTATGAATGCGATCAAATCTTATTTATACTATGATGGATGTGAGGAATGTTTTATTTTCATATGATGACTTCTTTATTCCTGTATAATATTTTTTATATATTATATTTGGGGTTTTTTGTTTAGTATTCCCCTATTTGATATTTTAATTCAAGAATATCAAGTTATGTCTTTTAGACAATAATAGAGGAGTACTACCTCTATAAAAATGCAGGGGGATATTTCATCCTCATGAGGTTGTTGTTGGGATTGTGACCAATCTGAACATCAACAATGTTGAAAGAAAAGGTCGGGGTTGAAGATTCTTGTCTAGGTGTTCCAAAACATGTGCTTGGGGTTTTTTAACATCGATGTTGGGGTCCCAAACAATTTGAGCTGGGATTGAAGCCAGTTATGTGGGAATCCCAAAAGGAAGTCCCAGGGTCAATCCTAGCTAGGAAGCTATACCAAAATACATATTGTTGGTTGAAGACAAAGACACCGAGGTTGAAAAAGAGAAACTTGAGGTTGAATCTAAGGATTCGATGGGTGTGCCAAAGGATAAACTTGGTTTTGAACCATCAGGAGTATTAAAACATGGAGTTACTGCCGTAAAGAGGATGAATCTAAGGGTACCTACTCTAAACCATGTGCCCTCACGACGACATAAATATATGAAATGGTCGAACGGTTTCATAGAGCATATAAAACCACAAAGTTGGCAAGGTTTGATGGCGTGGAAATACAAGGAGCTCACGATTACGTAATCGATCAATTCCTCAAGGAATACATCAACGACAGATCTGAAAAATACGACGAAAGCATTAAAAAATGTTGTTATTTCGCGCATGAAATTGTGGAGGCTATTGTGGAGGAGGTTGGAGTGGAGTGCACCATGGAGGAAATGGTGAAGGTTGTCAGGTCGATGGTCAATACGATACACCAAAATAAGATGGATGGTTGTGCCCTTCTTCTCATAGGTGCTCCTGGAACTAACAAAGCTGCAAACTTGAAATCGCGACACCCAAGATGGTTTAGGTAGGGTTTGAAATACTCGAGAGGTGATCCATCACCATGATGAACATGAATATATACACATACTACTCATTTCCATGCGTCCGAGCAGGAGGAGACCTTCCCCTCAGGCATTTTTTGATGCAAGCAAAGAAGAGATCAAGATATTTTATGCCGCAAACCCAATGGCGCAACCGCTTCAATTCAACAACAATTTTTGAAGAAGATGAGGGAGGCGAAGTAATTGGGAAAAGGTGAGGTGGAAAGTCATCATCTATTGATGGGGTTGATTGTAGAGGATAGTAGAAGGTATCCTAAGGGATTTATGTCTTCGAGTGTCACTATCAACATAGATCAAGAGGCAATGAGGGCCATTTGGAATGGTGGAAAGGCAAGAAGAAGAGTGGCGACCATGCCCTACATGGGAAAAGGAAAAAAAAAATTGAATGCAAGGTTCAAGGTGGGGTTGACAATTTTTTTGTACATTGGCATATGACTATAATACCTA
>ML828348.1:22185-34694 GCA_009831015.1 Picea engelmannii
CTAAGGGAGAAAAGTGTTGCAGGAGCAAGGCTCTTCAAACCCTAGAAGGTCAAAACCCTAGGTGTAGAATTAACTAGGCCTAGGACGTCTCCTCTCTTCAACCTATATTTTAATGCTAACTCAGAAAAAGGATGACAAGTGTAGCAACGGATAGGCTATATCTTCCTTCATCAATGGCTAAAACAATTTCTCAAGCATGGGGACATGTAGCAATGACCTACTAGTGTGCTTGCTACCTAGGGTTTCAAGATTTGGCAATATAATAGCAATGATATAGAAAATGTAAGAAATTAATCCTACAACCATTCATTTAAGAAGTTTTGCATGAAGAATTCACTTACAAATCATGAAGAATGATTAATCAAAACCTAGTTGTAAACCTTCCATGAGAGAAACACCATAAAATGCCAAGAAGAATCCTCCAACAAGAGTTGCGCCTCACTTCCAAGACCAAAGATACCAAGTAAGAGACTAAAAGTAGATCTCTCACAAGAGAGTGATTTATGTTATGTTTAAAATGAGGAGAAACGTCCTCTATTTATACCAATCCATGACCTTTAAATTTAAAAATAGGTCATTAAAACAGTCGACAAGGCTTACTACAAAATTTACACTGTTTTTACATTAAATGTTAGAAAAATGTCACCATATGAGCAAAAGAGGGACGTCAAGCCCTTCTGAGGGAGACGTTGGCCCTTTTTTGGACAAATACAGCATCCAGAGACCAAACGTTGGCCCTTCCAGGGCTCCTCCAAGCTGCCACACGTGCCAAATGACCTCAGCACACTGCCACACGCTCCAGTCAACGTCCAGCTCTCTCAGGTGACGTCTTGTCCATCAAAGGCAAACATTCCATCTGCAGTGGGTGATTCCCCCTAGGCCAGGCTCTGCCAAAGTGTCCTGGGTGGAATTTCCTTCGTTCTTCTCATGCAATGGCTCAACGTTGTCCTGTCTCTGCCATCCCAACAACCATCTGATGGGCTCTTCAACCCCATGGAGGTCTGAGCTAATCATATCCCCATGTGTACCGGTTCACTGGTACCTTTCCGTCGAGTATGGTCCTGCACATCAAAAACTACGCCCTCCATGGGCTCATCAATCCTCGGGATCATAGCAATGTCAATCATGTTTCATCATTAAATTTATCAAATACATGCATGAAATCCCTAGCATATCATGTAATAGCTCAAAGACATTACACTGATCTACTATGCAAAGCTGAAGAAATAGACAGAACAACCTATTGGGCCAGTATCCACAAGAAGAGGAAAGTTTCCACAAAAGATCATTCAAGCCATGTTCATGAAGTGATATGGTCTAGGGATGTCCAGTCATAGTAAGACCAGGGACAGGTGTTGTTGGTGGGTGCCTTTGTAGGAGGTGAGTTGTACCCGTCATGGATGCACTTTTTCCAAGCCCCTTTATTGCCTTTATTCTTTATTTATTGCTTTTCTTTTTACTTCAAGATCTTACCAGAGGACACTGCCTTGGCGTGGTGACCAGAGCTGACAGTGTTACCCACTGGTATTTTCGCAAAAATGATAAGGTTGGCTCGTGATGAGACCCCCTTTCCCTTGGCCATCCAACCAAAGGTCATTGCCCTGGAGTGGTGACCAGATAATGGCAACGACATACTGCTAGATACCCATGAACATAATGGGTCGGCTCGTGATGAGACCTCCCATCCTCTTGGTTAGGTCTTGTTTTTTTTTTGTTTTTTTTCTTCGGGTCCCTTTTGTTTCTTATCGAGAGGTCTTTTATTGCCTTCTCAGGGATCCCTAGGCGAAGCATGTCTAGGTTTCATTTCCTATGGCGTTTATCTTTTACCAACTACTTTTACCCCCTGGGCCTTTAGCCCCTTCTTCCTACGGGACAAAGTATAACCCTCAAAGGTCATCCTAATGGTCGGACTAGGGGAATGGGATGGATGAATGGGAGATAAGGTGTAAAGTGATAGAATGGTGGGAGCAGACGATGGCTCTTCAAATCCCCCCTGGTGGCTAACCAAAACCCATAAATACAAGCTTGCTAGGGCACCCCGTTAATCCCCCCAACAATGGTCAAGCGAATTAGTGTAAGATCCAAGCAGTTGTCAGAAATGTAAGGAACCTGATGCATATATAAGAAATTTATAACGATCAAACATGACACATACCATGATACCTTGGACCAATTACCTCATGGAGCAAGAGTCTTCTCCGATGCAATTCCAAGCCGATGGTGATGGAAGTTGCTGCTGCTAACAGGACAAGTCTGGCTAAGAAGAAGAAGGATGGGCCCTCCAGGGCCATGCTCAAGTCAATCCTGCTCTCGGTACTCCATGTCTAGGACCTGTGGGCCTCGAGACATGATCTCCTAGTTATCCCTAGAGATCGGGGATAACATGGCCTGCAATTTTTGTCTCACATGTTGCTGCAACTGTTGAATGTGTTATGCAAATGCTTCCCGATCATCATTGATCATATCCCCAAGTGGTAGTTGCACCAAATCTAGGACACCCATAGGGTTTCTACCGTAAACAACCTGAAATGGAGATTTACCTGTAGATCTATTCACTAAACTATTGTAGGAAAATTTTGCTTGAGGTAAAGCCAAATCCCACTGCTTGGGCTTCTCTCCAACAATGCTCCGTAACATGTTTCCCAAACTCCAATTTACCACCTCGGTTTTCCCATCTGTTTCGGGGTGATAGGCATTGTTGAATTGTAATTTAGTCCCCATTTTCTTCCGTAAAGACCTTCAAAAATGACCCAAGAACCGAGTATCTCTATCAGAGGTAATAGTTTTTGGAACCCCGTGCAATCTAACAACTTCTAAAAAAAACAATCATGCCACCCGCGATGCATCACTAGTTTTCTTGCAAGCAATGAAATGAGCCATTTTAGAGAACCTATCAACAACCACAAAAATAGAATCATTACCTTGCTATGTGTTTGGGAGTCCCAACACAAAATCCATGCTCAGATCTGTCCATGGACCTATGGGCACTGGTAGTGGCATATACAACCCTTTGTTTTGTGAGTGTCCTTTAGACATTTGACAAATCCGACATCGTGCCACATACCTGGTTATATCGTTTTTCATCTTCGACCAGTAATACTTATCTTCGATTAAGGCTATCATCTTATCCTTTCCAAAATGTCTTGCCCAACCACTATTTTGAAGGTCTCTGATAATATTTTCCCTCATTGGACCAATTGGGATGCATAGTTGTTTTCCTTTGAAGAGGTAGCCATCTTCCATAAAATATTCACCTTGATTAAGATCCATGTTCCCAGGGACTGGATTCTTCAACTGTTCCACAAAGTCCCGAAAATCATTATTAGATGCATAGAGATCCTTTAATGCAGCAAACCCAATTACTTGATTTTCCATGGTTGTCAAAAGAATAGTGCGCCAACTCAAAGCATCTGCAACTTGGTTCTGTCGTCCTGATTTTTGCTTTAAAACAAAGGTGTAGACTCATTTTCCATGTCTATTGTTCAATTGCTTTTGGGTGTTTACATATTTTAATGCAATATGATCGGTAATAACACAAACTCCTTTAGCACTAGATAATGCCTCTAATGTCGCAAAGAACGTATGTCAAACAGTAAAGGAAAATGGGAGGGAATATATCTTCTTGATGGCATCAAATTCTAGATGGATGATACGACAATGGCTACTCATCAAGAATTTCCTATAGTTGCCTCATGAGGCATATGGATTGCTAGAAACTCTATGATATTTGCAAATGAATCCTTCTCACTTGTAGAGGTTTTCCACAAGATTAGATTTGTTTACGATTATGTGAAGAAACATCATCAACGAGTTTCCTGGGGGAAACTTGGGATCTTGTTGATAAACATGGACACCCCTTGGATATGTTTTCGATGGTGCCAACTTAAACAATCTAGGGCTTGTGGCACTAGGAAACTCACAATGTCTCACTATATCCCTTTCAAATTGGGTTTAGGAAGTGGCTCCAACAATTGGGTCAAGCTTACAGCTTTAGCATGCCTCCTCAAAATTGCTTTTGGAACAAGGTATCACTTCTTTTCAAGTGCATGGAGGTTCAAAATTGTGTATTGATGATCTGTAAACTGCCGTGGATATTCCATTGAAATAGTTCGTCACAACAAATATTATAATATTCTACAATCTTCTACTATGCAATGTTTTACTATATATTGGAAACTTATTATTACTAGCATTAACACAAATATCATTGAAATGAGAGAGAAAAACATTGACACACCATCCATACAATGAACACAAGATGTACCCAAGGAAAAACCAATATGGGAAAAACCTAGCTAGAAGGTGAGGCATGTGATTTGCTCTATTCTTCTCAAACATTAAATGTGAGTACAAAGAAAGGCGTACTCACTATGGTCTAAGATTCCATGGATATTGTGGCCAATATGGTTGCTAGTGTTGATATTTTACTTATTCAACTAGCAGTTACAATTCTTCTTTTATTATTACAATCATTTAGCACATTAACTGCATATATAAGATCACTGAAAGAGAGGCAATCAAAGAAACAAGAGAGACACAAAGATTATCATGGGAAACCCTCTAGGGGGAGAAAAACAAGCAAACTTCCTCAATATAGATTAGCCAACCAAGAACAATGCTTCTCTCCAAGAAAGAACTAACAAAGTAGAAGATCCTCCTCTAACCCTTCACTAGGAAGGAGTAGCGCACCACTTAACCAAGATGTATCCAAGAGATAGACCAAAACCCTTATCAATGTCACACCTAGTTGCAGTAGCAGTTCCTCCAAGACTTGTGCACTTCTTCATAGCTTGCAAATCTAGTGTGTGAGTGTCCAAGTGAGGCACTAGCCTCCCTTATAAATAGTATTCTGGCCTCCCTAAATTAGGTATAAGCCAACCTATCTCTTTACCCTTTTAATTTACATTTAATTGTCAAGGCACAATAGGGCAGACTTTTACAAAGGCACAATAGGGACTAATTAACAAATATAATATAATAATATTATGTAGGCTTTGTCTTGGTCAAATACAATAAGGATATCTTCTGAAGCTACTCAATCTTCAACACTCCCTCTTAGCAAGGAAGGTATTCTTCTTGTCACGGTCATCATCATTGCTTATGCGCTTATGCATACTTGGTCATTGTTTTGTTGTCAATCACGAATATATACATCATAGCAAGTTATGCACTTTCACCAGCCTTTCGTATTGGAGTAACATACCAGCCTACATTGGAGTACCAACCTGCACTGGGTAGCATACCATCCTGCGTTGGGGTAGCGTACCAACCTGTGTTGGTTACCAACCTGCGTTGGGGTAGCATATCATCCTGCGCTGGGGTTACCAACATGTGTTGGAGTAGTGTACCATCCTGCGCTGGGGTTACCAACCTACATTGGGGTAGCATACCAGCCTGCGTTGGGGTTACCAACCTACGTTGGGGTAGCATACCAGCCTGTGTTGGGATTACCAACCTGCATTGGCATGCCAGTCTACATTGGGGTTACCAACCTGCATTCGGGTAGCGTACCAGCCTGGGTTGGGGTTACCAACCTGCGCTGGGGTAGCATACCAGCCTGCATTGGAGTTACCAACCTACGTCGGGGTAGCATACCACTACTGGGAATCTCATCACATCCCGCTACTGGGGAACACATCACTTCCCGCTACTGGGGAACAAATCACTCCCTCTCATGAGGGAAAATCTTTTTGAACCACATCAATATCATCTCGGAAGTATTTGAACTTCTTTCTTGAAAGAGGCTTAGTCATCACGTTGATACATGCTCATTGGTAGGAATATACTAGAGCTTTACTGCTCCATTATGTATCATCTCTCAAATATAATGGTACTTTGATCTCGATATGCTTGGACTTGTCATGACACATTGGGTTCATTGACAACTTTATGCAACTATGGTTGTCATAAAAGATACAGGTTTCCTCCAACTCGAGATCAAATAATTCTGCAATCAAATTCTAAAGCCACACTGCTTTGCCACAAGTTGACCATGCTGCCACATACTATGCCTTTGTGGAACTGAGTGCCATATAGGTCTGCTTCTCATTGAGTCATGAGATCACAGTTGATCCCATACTAAAGCAACATCTGAATGTACTTTTCCGATCTGTGACACTGCCTGCCCAATCTAGATCTGTGTAGTCCTACAATCTTATCTCATACTCCGAGATAAATTTGGGTCCATAATCGATTATACCATTTAGGTACCTCATCACATGTTTTACCATAATCAGGTGAACATGTCTTTCACCGCAAAACATATATTTGTCCTCATGTTCTTTGAACCAAATTTTCACATCATATTGTACCAAAATGGTACACTTGCTCAGCTACAACACAATCTGCACAATCATGTGCTAGCTCTATGTGCTTTCTACAAAGCACTTTCTATATTACTGTCTAAGAATATATCGTCTACTCTCTCTGCAATTGTTCCTTCTGGAACTAGGACTCTGCACCTGCACCTGCTTTTTCTGAAACTGAGAATGATTGCTCCATTTTCACTATAGTCATTGAACTCTGAGAGTAGCTCCTCTACTCCATTATGATAACAGATTCATTTTATCCCTCTGAATCTCATATTGCACCAGCTTTTTGTAATGGAACATGGTTGTTCTATATATATTTCTTCTGAGTACTAGAGCAAGTGTCTCATCGTAGTCTTCTCCCTCTTGTTGGGAGAATCCTCTAGACACAAATTAGGCTTTGTACATATTTATACTATTATCTGCAACATGCTTGATCTGTTAGATCAATCTTTGAAGTCACCACTAACTTCCCTTCTAGTCTCAAGGCAAAATCCATATCCTAGTCCTTCTGACTAGCTTCCTTCTCTGTCACTGAAACAAGGGAATCTTCCCAGGAGATTTCACATCTCCTAGAAGTCTCTGAAGCTACGATCTATTCTTCTCAACTCATGGCATCTATCTATCAGTCCTGGAAGACGTCTCTTTTTCCCATCTAATCCTCTCTGAGATCAGGCTCACTCTGAGTCTCCATGCTCCCTGTGAAGCTTGACTCCCTCTGAGTCTATATAATCTTCAAAGCCATCTACTCCCTCTGATATGGCTCATCAATGCTATATGGCTTTGCATGATGCAAAGTGTCACGAGACCATGTTGGTCTCTTATTGGTTACTGCATTTATTATGGGTAGGTCCTTTTGTCTCTACTAACACTTCCTGATGATCTGAAGAGTGATCAAATGCACTAGAGGGATTTGTTTTGTCATCTTTGGAGTCTTCTACTCCTCACGATCTATCTCCATATGAGATGTTCTGTATCTAGCAAAAGTAGCTTCTTCTTCTTCGGTACATGGATGTATACGATCGTGAATACAACTTGGATAGTCTGCTTCATATTTCATCTAATACGTTGCCTCCTGCAATCGTCACTATGTGGTGAGCCAAGACGGTTCATGTAAATACGCAATGTAGATAAGACAATAGGTTATAATCCATAAAGGGGAATATATTAAATAATAATGTATATGAATATATGAGATATTAGATTACAATGAGAATGAAGACCCTATATACCCATGCAGAGGGTGCCCTTTCATGAAGAGACATGACCTTTCATCATGAAGGTGTCTCTTCATTATTAATCAATAACTATTGATTATTTATTACTATTTATATTTTATAATATATTTATTATTATATATTGTGTTCATAACATTGCCTTCCTCTTAAAAATGCTTTGTCCTCGAAGCATATTGATGAAAAGGCTTGATGACTTTTTCTTTGGGTTGTAATGTCTTCGCATGATTCATTGTTCTGGGAGCTATCATAGTTGACGATAGGAGACGATATGAACCTATGAGTTCTGAGCAAAATTGTCGAATTAAAAAAGGATCCGACCATCCTAATTCAATCTTTTGCGGAACATTGCACTTCCATGATGAATTGATATCATGAGATTTACTTGCATTAGCATCAATATTTTTCGGAAAATAAGTTGGTTGTTATAGTCCTAAATGATATTGATACTTTGTTTGGTTAAGATATTTGCTCTTATGATTTGGATGTCGATAAGGAGTTTATGTAGCATGATTTTCCCTTATCGTACTCATAGTGTTTTCTTGATTTTCTTTACTCATTGATGTTGCTCTATTAATTGATAAACTTTTATTAGTGAGTACACTTGGAGCTTCTATCGTTTGTACTCCAACATCTGACGTTGTCCTAATTTCAATTGGACTTGCATTTGTTCCTTTCTCCACAAATTGGATTTTTACAGCTGATGATTTCTTTATTTCAATGGGATCAATCATTGCTTCCTTATCAATCGATGAATTCTTGTTGGTAAGTTTCATATATAATTTAAAAACTGCTTAGTACTTCAATACTCATGTGGGGAACTTTTCATTCTCTTTGGAAACTTTTAAAATACCCCTTTTAAATAATGGCTTCCCTTTATAATACGTTTTTTTAGTACATGGAAGGTTTATTATATTAAAGGTTTATATATATACTTTTTCTTTTTAAAACTTCTTTTTATATATATATATATATATATATATATATATATAATTTAAAAACTCCTTAGTACTTCAATACTCATGTGGGGAACTTTTCATTCTCTTTGGAAACTTTTAAAATACCCCTTTTAAATAATGGCTTCCCTTTATAATACGTTTTTTAGTACATGGAAGGTTTATTATATTAGAGGTTTATATATATACTTTTTCTTTTTAAAATTTCTATGACACCTTTAGACTTTTCAACACTCTTTAAACCTTTAACCTTGTAATTTAAAAATTATTTTAATATTTGTCTAAATAAACCCTTCGCATCTTTGTATAAAGGAGAACACTTCCCAAATAATTTGTGCCCAATGTAATATTTGACAGCGTAGACTAGTTTGGACGGTAGCCTGGTGGCGTTTTTAATCTCGGTAGGGTCCAACATTGAACCTAAAACAATCACATTAGGGTTTAAACCATCACGATCTTCCCTCGAAAAGAATTCGGTGGCTAGTGCAGTTAACACAATGGCAACAAGAAATTATGTCACTTCCAACTCGAATTCAGGCGGTTCGGCAACTAGGCTCACGATGATAGTACCCACGAATTTTTTGTAACGGTTTGCTGGAATTTCCTCGGTTATAATAATTGAATGTAGGGTACGGTTTGTAGATGGACGCTATTTTTCTGAAAATGCAGATCTCTCCCTTGCTATTCTTCTTTCGTTTCCATATTTTAGTGTTTGAGTTTTATTCGAACTTGCAGCGGAATTCTTTCTCTCCTTTTTTATACTGAGTATATTCTTATTTTTTAATTTCCAGCGAAGTAAGTCGTACTTCTTTTTTCTACAAGATTCTGAACTTTTAATGGCGACAACCCTGCTTGTGGTTAAGGACCTTGGAATTGGAGAACCCATGAAAAAAAATTTAGTGTGACCAAAAGTCAGATTGTGGTCAAGGACCAAATAATAATTCAGATAAACTTTGTAAAAATAGGATTTGGCCAAAAACCAAGATCAAAATGAAGCTTTGATACCACTGTGGTAAACCAAGCCACGTAAATACCCAATGTAGGTAGGAAAATAGGTTATAATCCATAAAGGAGATAATAATGTATATGAATATATGAGATATTAGATTACAATGAGAATGAATACCTTATATACCCACGCAGGGGTGCTCTTTCATGAAGAGATGTTACATTATTAATCATTAATTATTGATTATTTATATTTTATAATATATTTATTATTATATATAACACACTATAGCTCCCTCGGGGTGCTCTTTCATGAAGAGACGTGACATTTCATCAGGAAGGTGTCTCTTCATTATTAATCATTAATTATTGATTATTTATATTTTATAATATATTTATTATTATATATAACACACTATAGCTCCCTCGGGGTTATCACCCGTGACCTGCCCAGAACAAGAACAACAAGGGAGAAACAGTAGACAACAATAATACTCTTTATAATAATAATAAAAATAATAGCGAGAACAATCATCACAATTTCTCCTTCATAGCTATCACTTGTGACCTTCCTAAAACAAGGGTTAAAAGTAAGAAATACAATAGGAAATGAGAGCAACACTCTTTTAGTGTTGTGATCAATCATTCCTCCATGGTAACCTGGAAACAAAACAAGAACCTTCACCTAAAGGAGATGTTAGTTATATCTAGTAAATTATTACAATAAGCATTTATCTCAATAGTACTCATATGCTACCAAGTATTCAATAATAAAACTTTTCAAAGATTGTTATCACAACTATAGTGTTTACTTGTAATGTGGCAATTATCAAACTTGATATATGCAAATTTGAATCTTATCAACTTAATCAATCAAACCTGGAACCCAAAGTCTTGTCCTAAAAAATGAGTGTTGTTGTTTTTCTTCAGAGTCTCCTTTGCTAAAGATGACAAGTATTTTCTTGAACCTGTCCTATGTACTAAGATAATATGTTTTCTTGACAGAAGTTTGAGTTAGGGAATAAACTCTATAATCTCAACCTTAATCAATCTAATATTTTGACTTTAATTTTGACCATTGGTTAGTATGATAGTCATAACTTCAACAGATCAAAATACAACCTAGATATTCATAAGATCATGATAATGCCATAACAAATAGAGACATATCAAATTAATCAAACCTGGGGTGCATTGAATGTGTTGGATCTGAGATCCTTCTGGATATACGATTGTTGTTTAGACAAAAGATCCTTTCTCCTACAAATATCATTTAGAATAATGATACAGTTTAAACATATGTAAGTACAAACCTCTAACAGTATCGACAGGTAGTGGCACCATCCAACAGTAGTGGCGAGCAATAACAAACCTTTAAAACTTCAAAGGTGTTGCAACTTGTAATCTAAAGGTAGAAGGGGTTTTGCTAGGGTAAGGCACACTAGGACAATAAAAATTTGTCCCAACACTTCACAAAAACTTTCACTGCAACTGGTGTTGCAACTGGAACATGTGTTGCAACTGGCATGAAGGAACTGACATGAATGAACTGGCACTGCAACTGCAACTGATATTGCAACTGATACTACCATTGCAACTACAACTAAGGGTTTTATGAGGAAACCCTAATTTCTCAAACTTCAAATTTCGGAATTCTGATCCATGGACTAGATGCACCCTCCTAGGGCGAGCTCCTATGTGATCTTAGTTTCACCAATGTCCTCCAACAAAGGTGAAAACATCACTCTTAGGGTTTATGCAGAAACTCTAATTCTATAGCAACTCCAACACTGAAAACTGAATTTTGGAGAGGATGCGTTGAGGCTAGCCATTTCTTTATAAACTGGGAGTTGGTCTCTTTTAGGCCTGCTCTGATTCCATGTTGATATTTTACTTATTCAGCTAGCAGTCACATTTCTTTTATTATTACAATCACTTAGCACATTTAACTACATATATAAGATCACTGAAAGAGAGGCAATCACAGAAACAAGAGAGACACAAAGATTATCCTGGGAACCCTCTAGAGGAAGAAAACCCAACAAACTTCCTCAATATAGATTAGCCAACCAAGAACAATGCTTCTCTCCAAGAGAGAACTAACAAAGCAAAAGATCCTCCTCTAACCCTTCACTAGGAAGGAGTAGCGCACCACTTAACCAAGATGTAACCAAGAGATAGACCAAAACCCTTATCAACATCACACCTAGTTGCTATAGCAATTCCTCCAAGACTTGTGAACTTCTTCATAGCTTGTAGAGCTAGTGTGTGAGTGTCCAAGTGAGGCGCTAGCCTCCCTTATAAATAGTAGTCTGGCCTCCCTAAATTAGGTCTAGGTCGACCTGTCACTTTACCCTTTTAATTTACATCTAATTTTCAAGGCACAATAGGGCCGACTTTTACAAAGGCACAATAGGGCCTAATTAACAAATATAATATAACAATATTCTTTAGGGTTTGTCTTGGTCAAATACAATAAGGATATATTTTGAAGCTACTCAATTTTCAACAGCTAGAAGATCTCCTTCTTCCTCTAATGTCCCTCAATATCCCACTCTCAATGCTCTACTCTCTTATTGAACAATACTCAATACAATAATAATGGAACCCCTTCCCTTCCTAGCGGCCCAATGTTTTAACATAGCCTAATAGCCATCTAGGGTTAAATTTAGGGTCTTTGCATGCATCAACCTTCATTGATGTTAGGTTTTGGACTTTCAATAATATTCTTGAAAGTTCGCACATCACTTGCTCCACATGTGTTAGTAATGGATGTTGATGTGGCATCCACTCGGTACCATGGTGGTCAACGAAATAGGTCTTTTTCCGAAGGCATAACTTCCACATATGAACTATAATTTAGGTGATTTTCACACCATGAGAAAGCTCTTGAAGTGTAGAACAACATTAAGAGGCTCGAGCTCTACTCACCGCGTTTTGACCACAAAAATGACAATTTAAGGCCTCAAACAAGTTACAAAAGGTTTTGGACCCCAAATCTCCAAAACAAAACATGCCCCTAAAATGGGCCCTACAAGTCAACATCGCCAATTTTTCCACCT
>ML828348.1:43923-59786 GCA_009831015.1 Picea engelmannii
AAATCAAATGGATAATGGCAACAATAGGGTTAGTAGGTTAGGGTTAGAAGGTATTAGTAATTGTTCAAAGATTTTGGAGGTTGTGATCAAAACACTCTAGTAAAAGGTCTTAGACTAGTGCAATCATAGGGCAAATGGAGTCATAGGTAGTGGCAAGAGTTGAAGAAACAATATGATAATGGAAGGGCTAAAGACAAGAGAATTTGATGGTGAAGTGTTGTTGAGTCAAGGCTTCAACCATCAAACCCTAGGGGAAAACAGCTCACTAAGGTGTAGTAACCCTAGGCCTTAGTGCGTTTTCCTCCTTCTTTAGCTCAATGACAAGATAAAAACAGCTAGGATTGAAGAGAAAAGGTAGGGTGTTGCAATGGCAAGGACCTAGCAATGTCTTCAATAGGTAAAAGCTCCTTTGCACAATATTAGCAGGGAATTAAAATAAGGACACCAACATGTGCTTATTTCCTAGGGTTTATTCAAGCAAATTATATTAACAAAATGCAAGTACAATACTATAACCATTCAAGTAATGGAAGGATTGCAGAAATTCACTTACATTCACCAAGTATCATCAATGCCAAACCCTAGTTGTAAACCTTCCACCAAGAAAATGCCAAAAATAGCCAAAATAAGTCTCCTTCAACAAGTGCGCACTAGTAATTTCAGCCAAAAACCCTAAAAGAGGGCGCAAATTTCAGACCTCACACAAGTGTGAGTGAAAGATCCATGAATAAAAGAGTTTTAGATCTCTTACTTATACAGTAGCAATGACCTTAATTAATTTTTAGGTCACAAAAGGCCGACATGGCCAAAAATACATAATAATATTGTTTTACATTAAATGTCATGATAAAACCCTAAATCAAGCATAAATGAAGACGTCATGCCCTTTTAGGGTGACGTTAGCCATTTTTAGGGAAACGTTGGCCTCCTGGAGCAAAACGTTAGGCCTCCTTGGGCCTCCAGAAGCTGCCACACGTGCCACAACTGCCTCCCAAAACCTCCACAAGCACTAGATGACGTCATGAGTGTCCTGGGTGACGTCATGGGCCTTCCAAGGCCAACGTCCTGGTGGAAAGGGCACAACCCCCCTAGGTACAGGTCTGCTAAGTTGCCTTTGGTGGAACGTCCTCCTCTTCCCCGGTGCAAACCATCTGACCTGTCTCTGCCCCCTGTTGGGGTCTCAACATCCATCTGATGGGATTTCAACCCCATGGAGGTTCAAACTAATCATCTCCCCATGTGTACCTGTCCATAATGGTACCTGTTCGTTGGGTATGGTCCTGCACATCAACAGATACGCCCTCCATGGGCTCATAAATCACAGGGATCATAGCAATGTCAATCACATCTAATCATCAATATTATTAAATATGTGCATAAAACCCCTTTTACCTGAACAAGTGCTCAAAGATATTATACTAATCTGCAAGCCAAGTTTGGAAGAAGTGACAGGGTGTCCTATTGGGAAAATGTTCACCGGATGTGGGGTGTTTCCGGGAGAAATCAAATCCAAGCCATGTGAGTGGATGAGGTGGTAAGGGATGTCTTGGACAAGGGGTGCAGTGATAGCAGGGAAATGCATGGCTTACCTGTGGGTGCCTTTGTAGAGGGAAAGCTGCACCTGTCATGGATGCAAATGTTTCCAAGCCCATTCATGCCTTTTATTTTTATTCTTATTGCTTTTTCTTCAGGAAGCTAGTCAGGGGACACTACTCTGGCGTGGTGACCAATGGTGGCAATGTTACCCACAAGCATTTCACGAAGATGAGAAGGTTGGCTCGTGATGAGACCCCCTTTCTCTTGGCTATGCCCTCAAGAGCCACTATCTTAGCGTGGTGACCAACTGCTGGCAGTGTCATACCGCTACATGCCAATGGACCTAATAGGCTGGCTCGTGATGAGACCCCCTATCCTCTAACTAGGTCTTGTTTTATTATTTTTATATGGGTCCCTTTGTTTCTTGTTGAGAAGCCTTTTACTGCTTTCTCTGGGATCCCTGGGCGAAGCATATCGAGGTTTTATTCTTTGGCTTCTATCTTTTGCCAGCTGCTTTTACCCTCTGGGCCTTTAGCCCCTTCTTCCCACAAGGTAAGGTGCAACCCTTAAATATTTGGCCAACCTAATGCCCAAACCAATGTAATAGGATGGATGAGCGGGAGAAAGATGGAAAGTGGTAAGTATGGTGGGAGCGGACAATGGCTTCTCATGAATCCCCCTAGTGGCAACTCAAAACCTATGGGCACAAGCTTGCTAGGGCATCCTATCATCCCCCCCAGATATGGTCAAGTGGATAGGTATAAGATCCAAGCACCCGTTAGAAACAAAAAGAATTGAATGCACATATTTAAAGGTTTTGAAGATCAAAGTGACACATACCATGATACCCGGACTCATTACCTCATGGAGCAAGATCCACTTCTGCTACAGGACCATGCCGAGGTGATGGATGTTGTTGTTGCTGACAAAGTGGAGGCACTGAAGGAAGAAAAGAAGGGCCCTCCAGGGCCATGCTCAAGTCGATCCGGCTCTCGGTACTCCATGTCTAGGACTTGTGGGCCTCGAGACATAATCTCCTTAGTTATCCCTAAACTGGGGGATAACACATCCTAGACTAAGTTTGGTTGTGGAGCTCCTATTATGAGTCCCTTCCTTTCCACATTTTGTAGTCTCATTGCTTACCCATCTTTAGTAGAACACCCTCTTAGATTGCATCTATGACTTCCATACCCCAAGGAACAAGACACTAGATCCCTTTCATACATCATCCCCAACTCTTGAACTTCCCATTTTCCTTTTGTTATCTTTGTTGCTAAAGCTCCCTCTCCTCCCTTCCACACCATATAAAGTGAGCCTAGAAACCATAGGGAAGCCCCCCTTGACTTAGGTACACCTTTGTCTAAAGTGCAGAGGAGTGTTGGTGACGTGGCAATGGCCAGCCTCCTAGTTTCACATGTCTCCATCTAGGTGATAGGACTTTTCATCTTTGGGTGTGAGATTTTGTGGTTACATATGTGCGGAGCTAAGGAAGCTCAATGATAAGTACCATTTTCTCTTACAAGCCATTCAAGGTTCAAAGCGAGCTATAGAGGAAGAGAACACTCAGGATGGTGAAGACCCTTCCCACCCAATTTCTCAGTCCGATACAAAGGACTAGGCTGCCAAGACTTTGGGCTCCACGAAATTATGTAGATATGTCTTTATGTTTATGTCTAATGCTAGTTTTGGGTCTAGAGGCCATAAGCAAGAATGATAGGAACGTTGTTTTTGGCTTTAACATATTTAGTCTATTAAAAATATTGTTAAGAAGTTATGTTGTTCAAGTTAAGACTGATAGTTTTTGGTTATGAAAGTATCCTAGGACTAGAGCTAAACAAGTTGAATCACGGGCTCCAGACTGAGATCACTCAACGAGAATCCTATCAGTTGAATATTTGTGTAGTTTTTGTTAGGATATTTAGACACTTAGGAGTTAGTGAAGATCAACTTGGTCTAATGTGTCGTTAGGTAAAAGTGTGTTTCTTAGTGTGTTTCTTTAGTATGCATTTGTAGTTATGAAATCCGATGGTCACGATATGTTCCCGACATAGAGTGATCCGACGGTTCATATTCTCCTCGATCTTAACAACTACATTGATCCATGGCTTAGCACCCAATTGGTCCATGATCTCTATTTAAAGAGCATGGAGGGTCATTTGTCGATGATCGATTGTGAGAAACTTTCTTGTAAATCTCTCTGTAATCTTTTCTTTTGCATTAATAAATTGCTCCAAGTGGCCACGTTGGTTGGGGCCGTGGATGTTTCCCCTCAAGAGTTTTACCCCGTGAAAACATCAGTGTGTTGATCTTTGATCTGGTTGTGTGAATGGTCACTGAAGGTGTTCGTCCTCTGTTGGAATGCCTGTGTTGTCGAACAGTTTTTCCCTGTAATATAAAAACCCCCCACTTATTTACAAAAAAAAAACAATTCAATCTCCATCATTATAGAATATCACATCAGTTCTATGAAGGTATTGTATGAAGAAAAATTGAAGCTTAGATTATAGCAAAAAGAAAACAAATTTTTAGATCATATTTAATATATGATTTGTGAAAGCTAAAATTATATAAGCCCTGTGGATATAATTTACCCTCCATTGACCTGCTGAAAAAATTCTGCATATATTGTCTACGTTGCATAACCATGTTCAACAAAAAAAATATGGGATGTCTACAACATGTCAGATATCCTGATTTGGGAACTAAGAATAACATTTATGAAATAATGAAATAACAGTTGAACAAAAAAAAATGGCACGTGACACATCCATACATACAAAGAAAACTGCATATGCAACAAATGTCAAAAACTGAAGTCAGGCATATAATTAAGGAAAATGGCCTTCATTTGGAAACTTACCGGCAGGACAATCAAGTCATATGCTGATGATGAAGCATCTTCAATAAGTTTATCTGCAACAATTTTCACCTTTCTGGAGGCGACTATTTCTAATGTCTCTTCTACTGAAGCAACCACCACATCTGCATTAGCTCTCCTCAAAACATCAATGATTATTACAGCTTCCATCTCCTCTGAACCATTAGCAATTGGTACTAGAATCTGAAGGGAAAAAGTAACAAGCTCAATTTGTTAGTCACTTTTTTTCAAAAAACATGTTTCTCACCAACAATTTCTGGTATTCTTTTAATCCCTAAACTGTTATCCCATGGTTGATTTGGAGCCACATACATTGACATTGCAGATAAAGATTTGTGTTACAAGCATATATAAGATCTGAAAAGGTCTGTTGGAACTTGGAAGAGAGAGAGAGAGAGAGAGAGAGAGAGAGATTTATATAACTGCAGAATTTCAAGGGTTCTTAACAGTGCATTATTAACAATTTGCAATCCAAGGGAAGACATTGAAAACCAGAAAATAACATTGGAAATGTAGCCTCAGGCCCATTATTGGAAGTAACAGGACTCGATGTAGAAATCATTTTCTTTACTTCCATTTCATAAACAGTTTCTTCAGACATGAAGTCTTTGCCATTACACATTGCATAAAGGGAATAAATGAGAACTATCTGACCAAACTCTAGAATGTCTGTGAACAACAATAAATTAATGATTGTGTCAAAATTGGTAAAGAACTGCCATGTTAGCTGAACTAGTAAAAAGAGCTAGAAATGATGCTCAAACTCTCAAAATTTCCTCCTCAGGATACTGTCTGTATAATTCACTAGTGCAAGGCATGAGATATTTGAAAAATAGGCTAAAAGAAAAAAATACATCATATCATTGAAAATGTTAACCTGAATCTTCCCCAACTCTGTTATCGCTTGTGCAGCAGACCAAGTGTCTGCCACTGCCAATTTGCAACGGCAATTCTTAATTTTCAGTACATGGTAAGCAGAGCTACGCTCCTAAAACAAAACCCTGGGCTAGGAAACTGAAACTGAGTGTACTCCTATCAAAGATTCAAAACAATCGATAAAAGAATGCTAGATCTACAAACACATCAGTTCGGAAAATGGAACAGCATTTGCAGCACTCAATCACATCACTCTCTATTAACTGAAAATAAAGAATTGCAGTGCAATAAGCTCAAAACTCTAACTGTCTAACCAACCAAGTGGTGCACCATGTGTCTCCTTTATAGAAAAGGAGACCGAAGGGAATACAGTGAACCTAAACATACCAAGCAGTGTGCCTCCCTAGATGAAGTAAAGCCCTAACCTTGAGCACCTAGGATAGTGCACCCTCATGCATGGATATGATCACTTGGAATAGAGCATCCACTACCAGAGAAGAAATCTGCATGCAAACATGCACCTCCTAACTTGGAACTCGTGCCCTCCTAGAATAGATCAATCTCACTTGCAATGTGCCCTACGAACTTGGGAATTGCACCTTGTTGGACACACAATTTAGATAAACATGAGTGTGCATTTTTTCATTAATATAATACATGTATAAATACATTGAGCTTGACTTTTGGATTCATCTTCCAAGAGGTCGCTTGGACTCCGATGACCGTTACACTGACTTTTCGTTTCATATTCCTTCTCCGCATGGATTAGGTTTCCAACATTCCCCCTCTTAATCCGAAGGGGTGAATATGAGTCCAAGGTGAGAGTTGATATCTGAAAGTGGGCAGCTGAAATCTGGAAGTGTGCAGCTGCTCATGGATGAATGTGCTCTCTAAATCTGGTGGTTTTGGGATGACCACAAACCAAATGGCTAGCAGAACCTGATGGCTTCTACTAAATGGCGATGGTGGTTTAAGGAAGACCATAAACCAATCTGGTGGTTTAAGGATGACCACAAACTCAGAACCCTACTCTAGGCTCAATGGCTCTTGGAACATTTCCTAAGTTAGCTAGAAGTTGGAAGTTGGTGTCTTCTGCTAATTGAAAGTGCTCTCGAATGTTGGTTTAAAGATGACCATAAACTGTGATGTAGAAGAAGTTAAAAGTCTTCTACCAAGTGGCGGTTTAAGGGAAACCACAAACTGTTGTCTAGCAGAAGTTGTAAGTCTTCTACTAAGTGGTGGTTTAAGGAAAACCACAAACCAATCACGCTCGCTTGTTATTGTTCAACAGATAGGACTTCGAAACTGGAAGCTTGACTGTCAATCGCTCATGTTGTTCTCCCTTGTTAGGTACAAGGTGAGAAGATGCAAATCCTTTCACTGCAAGATGCGTCAATACTCGAGAGTGAATTCGTCGATATGACTAAGATATCTTCTTGACTATTGATGACCATCGCTAAGAATCCATCCACCCATAGTGGTTCTTTATTCTTGCAGTGGTCTTGCATTTGAAACACATGTTTGAATGATGGTTGTGTTGTCCACAATGCTTGCAAGGATGAAGATCAAAGCACTGATCTTCCATGTGGCCAACTCGCTAACAATGTTGGCATATCGGAATCTACTCTTGAATTGGCGCAGATGAATATGAACTTTCTTGAAGCAATCCAGCACTCGGAAACTGGATCGGTTTGGTGTAATCTGGATTATGAAAGTTGACATCCTTTTCATATTTGATACCCGTTCTATGCTTGTTGCGCCTAATTACTTCCCAAGGTCTAATGATATGCTTGGAAAGAGGAAGTTGATATTTATCTGTACTTGAATCTGGAGATGTCTCACCGAGTTGCTCATGTGCTGACTATTGGTCTAAATAGGCAACATCATCTTCATCATCTTTGAAAAGAGGGTTCTAAACAAGAACTAGTTCAGAATGTTGTCGCATATTATGTCACTCAAGTGCATCGTGAAGAAGACGAGTCTGAGTTTGCAGCAGTGTTGCTTTGCCTTGTGTAACTTGCAAGCATGTCACAACTGAATGCAGAGTTGTTTTGTCAATGGTGACTGTATTGTCCATAGAAGAGAGGATTAGAGTGTTCAATAAATCTAATAGTTCCTCAACTCGATCCATTTAGAGACTGACTTAGACTTCAGGAGTTTCTTGCAACTCCACCCTTTAACAATCAGACTCTAAAATGCAACCAACAAATAGAGGGGGTCGACTTCTACCGAAAATGCACCTATTTACAAGAAAATTCAATTTGATTTCAAAAACGCACAAGTAAACTTACGATGCTATTTGCAAGTTACCTATTTCTGGATTCTTCTTGACCTATTGTGTCGAAGTATTGTTGAGATAATTCAGGGCTAAGAAACACCCGAAAAAGTTTGTGAGATGCTCCACATTCAAAATGATTTTGACTTCTCAACAAGAGGAAAAGAGCAATTAGGAATGGTTAGTGAACACCTTATACTATTGAATGCTTAGAGGAATACCAATCTCAACATTGAGTACTAGAAATCTCACATCTGTCTTTTTTTGTCAATATCCCATAGCTCAAGTTCCTCCAAGATCAAGACTATCCTAGCCTTCCACGGAGACCAATGGATTGCCCCCGCTAGCCTATCCTCCACCCTAAAACCTGCCACCAACATAGCTGCCATAGGTTGCTAAAAAATGATGCTACTCTGACCAAACAATATTGATGCTAACTGTTGTAAGGCGAAGAAGAAAAACGGCCTCCAGCACACAAAACTCAAGTGTGAAAATGAAGCTTCCCAACAAGTGAAACATCTGTCAACTGTTTGCCACTATATCAGCCAACTCATGTGCCCTTAGACTCTGATACATTGAAGAATTTTGAGGTTCCTATAGGCTGCCCAACAGGCCTGTCATGTGACCTCTTGTTGGGCACCAATCTCAAGGTACTTTCAAACTGTTTTTCTCACTGTTTAAGGACTGTTATCTTGCTGTCCAAAACAGCCAACAAATCTGAACTTTATGCCCTCTAAATCTGCCAAGTATGAAGTGATTTAATGCCCCTTTGAAGCTTCCCTCTGAATGGGTTTTAATAAGAAGTTTTGTTGTCCATTATTAGCGCATTCATTATACTTCAAAACAGAAAATACCCTCTAGGATCTTTAACACCTACTATGCTAAAAGTAAATAAGCAAACCATAACAATTTAACACAAGTGTTTTTGGTCAACATGACCCTGGAAAAACACCCATGGGGAAAACCAGTAAAAGAGTAGATGTATTATGGATTTCTGAAGCAAATGCTACAACGAAGAAATGAAACAAAGGAACCCGATACAATGGCAGGCTCTTCTCAAGCTTGCTTTGGAGTTCTCTCTTTCTTTGTGCCTGCTAGAAGAAGACTTGTGCCCCCCTTAGCTTGGAAAGGAAATGCTAGTGAATTAAAACCATGAGCATGTAAAAGAGACCTTGAACAACAAGGTTCACACAACTTCAAAGATATTGAAAATAAAGTGCAAGTGTTGTGTAATGTATTAGATAAATTTTAGAAAAATTTTAAGAGTCTCTCTTTGATTAGGGGGCCTAAGCTAATGTGAAACAAACCTAAGCTATGGGACTACCCCTAGACTCTTACCGCTTTGGCCATGTTATCGCACAGTTTGTAGCTAGGTCAAAGGCTAGAGGATAGAGGCCAAACTGGCATAACAGGAACCTTCCCCACCCAATGTCACCTCAATGGGGAGGTTCTTTCTGTTCAGGAAGGTTAGCCCAGGGGAGACGTCCCCAGTAACCTGGGGTTTTGAAGAGGCCAAAGTATAAGGGTCAAAGCAGAAGTTCCTCCTCACAGGTTACCACCAAGGTCAGATAGTCTGGCTAATCAGCCAATAAAGAAGTGTATGCCCAAAAGAGAACACCTGCCCGGAACAAGACAATAGCAAGGAATATATGCACACTATAATTCAATGGGTTAGTACTTCATACAGCTATCTAACATTAATATGTAAGCAATGTAAAGCAATAGATATTAATGAGATCAACGTTTTATCAATATAGCAATAGAAAATATCAATTCATCAATAACTATTGAGATGATGTAGCCAACAATGTATCTAACCAATCTTTTATTCAATAAATGCTTTCAATCATCATCAAATGGTGTTGCATCAAGATGGAATAACCAAGTGTGACATCAGCCTAGTTAGGGTTAGCTAGTTAGTTAGGGTTTCAAAATTAAAAGTTTTAAGAGGTTGTTTGAGCACTATTACTTCAACGTTGTGGATCTAAGATCAGTGCCTAGGGATAGATGGAGTCAATTAAGGAGAGGACGCAAGGTTGAAAGGATAAAAGGCTAAAGACAAGAGGGAAGGGTTCTAAGGTGCTGCAATGGCAGGGCCCTAAAATCAAAACCCTAGGGGAAAGAGGCTCACTCCGGTGTTGCTTAAGCAAGGCCTCGTGCTCTTTCCTCCTTCCTTAGGTCAAACTTGGCAAAACTGCTAGCATAAAAGATAAGCTAAAACAAGAGAGTGGGGTGAGGGAGAGTGTTGCAATGGCAAGGCTCTATCACCAAACCCTAGAAGATGGACGGCCCTAGGTGTAGATAACCTAGGCATGGGACGTCACCTCCTTTTTAACCTTTAAAAAACACAGCTAGCACAAGGGGAAGAAGTGAGAAGAGTGTAGCAAAGGCTAGGCTCTTTCTTCCTTCTTCAATGGCTGAATACTTCTCTTTAAGGGGACATGAAACAAGGACCTACTTGTGTGCTTGTCACCTAGGGTTTTAAATCAGCAAATTTATAAGTAAATGCAAGAATATAAACCTACAACCATTCAATTAAGAAGTTTTGCAAGAAAAACACTTACATATCATGATGAAAAAGCATGTGCAAACCCTAGTTGTAAACCTTCCTTCAAGAGAAATGCCAAATATGCCAAGAAAATCCTTCCATCAACAAGTGCGCCTCACTTTAAAAGACCAAATACCCAATAAGGGCGCAAAAATCAGACCTCACAAGAGAGTGAGTTGTGTTGTGATGTCCAAATGAGGAAAAAACATCCTCAATATATAGTGTATCATGACCTATAATTAAAATTAGGTCATTAAAAATAGTCGACAAGGCTACAAACCAAAAATCATACTGTTTTCACATTAAATGTTTTCTAAAACCCTAAATGAGCAAAAAATGAGACGTCAAGCCCTCCTGAGGGAGACGTTAGGCCCTTTTGGGGCTAGTGTAGCATCCAAAAGTCAGATGTTAGCCCTCCTTGGGCTTCTCCAAGCTACCACACGTGCCAGTTGTCCTGTCAAACTGCCACATGCTCAAGATGACGTCAATGGCTCCTGGGTGACGTCCTGGCCATCAAAGGGAAAATGTTCCATCTGAAATGGGTCAACCCCCCTGGGTTGGGCTCAGCCAAAGTGTCCTGGATGGAACGTCCTTCTTCTTCTCATGTGCAAAGGCTCGACCAATCACTGTCCTATCTCTACCCCTAATGGGGTCCCAGCAACCATCGGATGAGCTCTTCAGCCCCATGGAGGTCCAAACTAATCATCTCCCCATGTGTACCAGTCCAACTGGTACCTGTCCGTCGGGAATGGCCCTGCACATCAAAAACTTCGCCCTCCATGGGCTCATAGTCACAGGGATCATAGCAATGTTAATCACGTTTCATCATTAATGTTATCAAACATATGCATAAAAACCCTGATATATCATTCAATAGCTCAAAGATATTACAAAGACCTACAATACAAAGCCGAAGAAAAAGACAAAATACCCTATTGGGCTAGTATCCATAAGGAAAGGAAAGTCTCCAGGGGGTATCATCCAGGCCATGTAAAACGAGGTGATGTGGTCAAGGGATGTCCAGACATACGGGTAGAGTGAAAGACAAGGATGCGGGTGCCTTTGTAGAAAGCGAGTTGTACCCGTCATGGATGCAATTCTTTCCAAGCCCTTTATTGCCTTTATTCTTTCTTTTCTTTATTCCTTTTCTTTTTTTTTTATTCCAAGGTCTAACTAGAGGGCACTGCCTTGGCGTGGTGACCAGAGCTAACAGTGTTACCCACAAGCACTTTCACAGAGATGATAAGGCTGGCTCGTGATGAGACCCCCTTTCCCTTGGCCATGCAACCAAAGGTCACTGCCCTAGCGTGGTAACCAGATAGTGGCAATGTCATTCTGTTAGGTATCCATGAACATAATAGGCTAGCTCGTGATGAGACCCCCTATCCTCTTGGCTAGGTCTTGTTTTTGTTATTTTTCTTCGGGTCCCTCATGTTTCTTGATAAGAGGCTTTTTATCGCCTTCTCGGGGATCCCTGGGCGAGGCATCTCTAGGTTTCATTTTTATGGCTTTTATCTTTTACCAGCTGCTTTTACCTTCTGGGCCTTTAGCCCCTTCTTCCCACGAGATAAGGTGCAACCCCACAAACAGATCATCTTAATGCCCGGACTAAGGGAATGGGACAGATGAGTGGGAGATAAGATGTAAAAGTGATGATATGATGGGAGCGGACGATGGCTCTTCAAAATCCCCCCGATGGCAAACCAAAACCTATGGGTACAGGCTTGCTAGGACACCCTGTTAATCCCCCCAACCATGGTCAAGTGGGTCAATGTAAGATCCAAGCAGTTGTTAGAAATAAAAGGAATTTGATGCATATACCTAAAGGTTATAATGATAAAAAATGACACATACCATGATACCTGGACCAATTACCTCATGGAGCAAGAGTCTTCCCCGATACAAGTCCAAGCCAAAGGTGATAGATGTTGTTGCTGCTGACAAGACAAGTCTGATGAAGGAGAAGAAAGATGGGCCCTCCAGGGCCGTGCTCAGGTCAATCCTACTCTCGGTACTCCATGTCTAGGACATGTGGACCTCGAGACATGATCTCCTAGTTATCCCTAGAAATCAGGGATAACAGGCCAAAATGATTGTTGGGTGCTCAAGAAGTAGGGCAAACAAAGCCCTACCCTAACTCCACAGGTCAACCCGGAAAACTTGGGCACTCAACAAGGGGGACACCTAGTGCCATGAAGTCATCCCTGACTTAGCACCCCCTGTGGCCTCCACAAGCCTCCTTTTTGGTGGCGAAAGTTGTACCAATAAAGGGTGCCTATTTAGACTAGATAAATTTGATCCTCCTAGTCTAGATAGCAAAAATGAATAACTTGGAATTAAATTGCAAAGTGTAAGAGTTATGCTTAAGATACAATATATTGAGTTAATTAAAAAATGCACAACTTAAGTAAAAGATAGTAAACTTAAATGACTTTGCAAGATAAACAAGTAAAGAATGAGAAGCTAGAGATTAAACAATTATAGCCAAGATAAAGAATTGTTAGCTAAACTGTAGACAAGTCTTACGATATAGCATGGGTGGCAAAGCCAAGCCTCTTTGTTAGGTGTAGGCAAAAAATAAAGAATGCAATGAAATAAACTTGGAAAGTAAATGACAAGGTCCTAGCCACTCAATCTTGTCTTAAGGGCAAGTGCGGCAACAAAAAGAATGAAATAAATAAACTTGCAAGAAAGTAAAGATCCTAGCCACTCAATCTTGTCTTAAGGACAAGTGGGGCAATAAAAATGAGAACTTAAAACAAAAAATAACTTTTAAATCCTAGCCTTACGATTTAGCATGGGTGGCAAAGCCAAGCCTCTTTGCTAGTTGTAGGCAAAAAGAATTAAAAAAACGCAGAAATTTTCAAAAGCATGAGAAATGCAAGCCCAAGAGACTCTCTTTGGGCTTGCTTACATTGAAAGAATGAAGAAGAAGAGGGTATTCAATACCCTTACTTGGGAGATTGTTTTTTGATGATTTGTGGCCCCAAATGGGCGGCATCTCCCCTTAACTGGTTCAGATCTGCAGAAAAACAGCAAGTAAAACTTGCTTGAAATGCTGCAAAACAACCAAAAAACTTGGAAAATTTTATGTTTGCAATAGCCAGAAATTTTTAGCAATAAAAACAGCATATAATAGATTAAATGAGACCTGTTCTATGACAGAAATATACCCAAAACTGTTAAAGAAATATGAATGAAATGAACAGAAATCTTAAGAGGGTTTTAAGTGGGTGAAGGGATAAATTTCTAGATCTGAAATTTATCTTTTTCCTATTAAATTTTTTAATTAAATAAAGTACCTAGGCAAGTGTTTCTCATCCCTAGGCGCCTAAGGGGTGAGAAAGTGCCTAATGTGGGCCCTAGTCATTTAATTTGTGAGATGCAAATTAAAAGGTGACTTTATGACTTTAGTGAGGGTGAATGAAGAGACCTCAAATCTCAGCCACACATCTAATCTAATCTCAGCCATTGGATTGGAAAACTCTTCACCTACCTCATGAGGTCGATTAGGGTTGAAGGGCGCACCCATTTTTGGGTTGTTCATGCATTTTTGTTAAGAGAGCAAAAAAAAGAGAAGAGAGAGGTCGAGCTTTGAGAAGAGAGACAACATTTGTAGGAGGAGAGGCACGCATCCCAAGGAAAATAGCAGGCACGGATTACGAGGCAACAGACAACATTTAATATCAGTCTGTACAGTACGGATTTGATGGGCTGTACAGCATTTATTGTGCACAAAAATCGAGGAGAACAGCAACACGAATTTCTGGAAAGATTGGCATGCATTCCAAGGCTGTCGTACAGTACTTTTCAGGCACAGAAATCGAGGAAGGTGCTGGGCATGATTTTCTAGGTAAAAAAAATCTGGACAATCCGTACGAACTTGCACAAAAAACGAGGGTCGTACCGCCATAAGTTTTGGGCACGATTTTCAAGGTGTTGGGCACGTTTTTCAAGGCATTTGCTAAGCTGGGTTTTCCGTACAGTTGCAGCAGAGATTTGGCATGCATTTTGAGGACAGTCCGTACAGCATTTATTGTTGTGACAACCGTACAATGGTACGGATTTCTAGTTCAGAAATCGAGGAGCAAGCTACAGGAATGTCCAGATAAGTTTGTAAATTTCTGAAGATGAATATGCTGTAAAAGAATTTCTCAGAAGCCCATAAATAATAAAAATCCCTCTCTCACTGGTTTTCCCCTTGTGGGTTTTTTGCAAGGTCGATGTTAGACTGAAAATTTCTGTGTCATTAATTTTCTGAGTTTTATGCGCTGCTGATATTTTATTTCTGCATTATAAACGAGGTTCAGAATCCTCATGTTTCAGTTCTGAAATTAATTTTCTGTTGTGTATTTAATTGCTGATATAAAACTGGGTTTGGGCATTAAACATTGGCTGGAAAAATCAGTGAGACTAAAACTGGGTTGGGGTCTGAAAATTTACTTGGTATCAGAGTTGAGTTGAAAAGAAGCAGAGATTTCAGCCGTCAAAAAGTTGGGACAGCGATCGCTTCACAGGGCAGATTTTTGAATTTATTATTTTCAGCAAAAAAGGGTCAATGGCTACAGGTTTGAGAGTTGAGGACAAACTTGATGGGGCAGCAAATTTTGGTGCTTGGAAGGAGAGGATGATCTTTCTTTTGCAAGAAAACGAGTTGTGGGACATTGTTGAAAATACCACTACTCATCTTGTTGTGGTACCTACTGATGCTACTCTTCTTGCAACTTACACTAAGAAGAGTATCAAAGCTAAGAGGTTTATTCTTGAGGCCATCAAGGATCATTTAATTCCTCACTTGACGGGGAAGACACATGCCTATGAGATGTGGAAGTCTTTGACTAAATTGTACCAGAGTACAAATGAGAACCGGAAAATGGTTTTGAGAGAAAAACTAAAAAGCATAAAAATGACCAAGCCTGAAAATGTGGTCACATACCTTACTAAATTGACACAGGTGAGGGATGAGCTTGGAGCTATGGGGGAAGCCATAGTTGAAAGTGATCTTGTGAGAACAGCATTGAATGGAGTTTCCAAACAATGGGTTGTTTTTGTGGAGGGCATTATTGCTAGGGAGAAGCTTCCCGATTGGGAACGTCTTTGGGATGACTTTGTTCAGGAGGAGACCCGAAGAGGTTATGTACATGGCAGTTCATCTACAGGTCATGAGGAGGAAAATGTGGCTCTTACTACCACTAGCAAGAAGAAGTTCAAAAAGGGTCCAAAGGGAGGACACAAGCCCAAGGGTGAAGGGAAGAAAGACATGAGCAAAGTCAAGCGCTTTGCATGCCATAAGTTTGGGCACTATGCAGGTTAGTGTCCAAACAAGAAGAAGAAACAAACAGCAGCTTCAGCAGAGGTGGAAGAGTTTTCCACCAAGTTTGACAAGGAATTTTCCTTGATTGTGTGTCTATCCATGAGGACCACTCATACAGATACTTGGTATATTGACAGTGGTGCCTCTCGCCATATGACAGGGGTTCATGAGCACTTGACAGACCTCACAGAGATGGGAAATGTTGAGGTAGTGCTTGGAGATGACCGGGAGGTCAAGGCGGTTGGTAGTGGGACTATCATTTCAGAGGGAGTCTTTGCCTCCCTTGACTTTGGCAGAGGTTCTATATGTTCTGGGCTTGAAGAAGAACTTAGTGTCAGTTTCTACTATTGAGGAGAAGGGCTATGAGGTCTTGTTCCGTGATGGGCAGGTGCTTCTTTTCCCCAGAGGGTCTAGCATCACTTCGGCCAAAGTGATT